>LQNK01001975.1:259856-304950 GCA_001586405.1 Phoebis sennae
CCCCCCCCTCCAATTTCGCTCATCTTGTATCTCGACATTTTCGTTTGTGTAAACTATTCTTCTATAAAATTTAATCAATAGGATAAACGATATTCAAGTTTTTCATACTTATAGAGAATCGCCATCGCCAGGCCATCTCAACTCTAATACCTCGCTTCGCTCGGTCAATTACTTATTATATTACAGACTTTTCAGATTTGTTGAGTTAACAAGGCGTTTCAATAACTATTGATTTATATTTATATAATAAATATATATTAAACACACCGATAACATGCCTGTTATTATTCATATAATCTCAAAATTGCTAACGCAAATGATAACTATACAAACATAATATTTAGACAGTCCAAATACTTATTATAAATATGCATACCTCATTGAGTAATGGGTAAATAAGTTGCTGTAGATAGGCGTGCCGTCGCACTTTGTTCTCTTCGTTATTCGATCCTCTGTGGTCCAGCGGTGACGCCTGCAAGAGAGCAATTTTATTTATTTATTTATAATATATTTTCGTACAAATACTCATAAAAACCGATCAGAAAAACAATTTTTAAAATTTGTACTGAAAGGCAGAAACTAGCAGCAAATTTATCACGTCAATAAAAAAGTACATAATTATTTTAAGGCAAATTAAATTTAAATTAATACTAAAATTACTTGTGTAATGTAAATCTACGTCGAAACAATATCCAGATATTGTTTCGTTAATTAACTTGTAAATTAGTTGTTCAATACTTTTAACTATATAATAACACATGCCAAAGTACAAAAAAAAGTATATTAAGTTAGTAAGTTTTAAATGTAAAACTATTTTATCTGAGTACAATTACAACAATACAAGTATTTCGGACTTGTGAAGACTGCCAACACAAATATGGTTAATGTTAAGAAAATTATTTTTTTTTTTTTAGTAAGTAGATAAGGTATTCTGAATACCAGTAACTTAATAAGTAACATTCCAAATTTAAATTAACCATAAACAATTCCAAATTCAAACTCACTGGTTTATTATAAACGCCGCTATCCCTATTGGCGGCGTGTTCCCTCTCAGTGCGTTCCTTTCTCTCCTCGCGCTCGGACCTATCTCTGTCCCTGTCCCTCTCCCGTTCGCGGTCGCGTTCTCTGTCTCGCTCCTTTACGCTCCTCTGTTCTACTGGCGTGGATACGATTGGAGACTGTCGAGACTGAAAAATTATATATAAAGCTATAAGGCTATATATGCACTATAAAAGCAAAATTAGAAATATTTTTTTGGTTTCGGTTCAAAAGTTTAAAAGTATTTCTGATGTCCGTTTCCTAAAGGTCCTTTAACGTTTTGATAAGGATTTTCGACTATATGAGATCATATGTTCTCAAATCAGGCGGTACGGCCTCCAAGTGAGTGGTGGAGGTTTTTAGGTGTGGAAGCGGGCCCAAATGCAAATGATAGAATATCAATTGAGGGGTCGTAAAATATCTATTTTTTCATGAAATATTACGGAAAAGACTATATCATTCACTTTTATGGAAAACTTGTCATTAGATTTTTTATCCATAAAAGGTTGGTAATTTTTGGATTAGATGATGTGCAGCGTCTTCTTAAAACATCAAATAGCTAGCTGCGCCCCAGGGCTTTGCTCCCGTTGGAATATCGGGATGATATATAGCCTATAGCCTTCCCCTATAAATCGGACCAGTAGTTCTTGGGATTAGCGCGTTCAAACAAACAATCTCTTCAGCTTTATAATATTAGTACAAATTAAATGTATACTCACAGGCTGTTTGTCCGGTGTGTTGTTATTAAGCGGTTTGTCCACGGGCGGCTCGTCGCGAACGGCGCCATTTTGTTTGGGAGCCGGCAACACCGGAGACGTCGGGGAAGGCGGCGCTGGAACATCACACAATTCATTAATACATTTTTATATATGTACAAGTTTTAATATAATACAAGTCTTTTTATATTCCAGATTGATTGAATAGAGGTAGTGTTACGTTTATTCACTCGCACATAAGTCTGTTTCATAATATAAGCACGCAGTCATAGGCGTACAATCATTTTATCATATTTATTTAATCAATGGTATGGCTACTGTCTAACTTGAAATAACATATTATAAACGCGGTTAAAATCCTTTAAAAAGTAATTTATTTAATATGGAAAGTATTCGCGTTAAACACATGATTATACTATTGAAATAGCATTTCGATTCGATACATAAGATACATAATAATTCAATTAAACATCTAATAAATATTACATACTTTTGCTACAATGCAACGCGACACGCGGCNNNCAGCCCGCCACATTAATTTCCAACACCGTTGTTTAAAGTCTACCTCGAGTATAAGCTCTAAAGCTAACGTCGAATGTTTACCCCGAATTGTTCACTAATTCTAAACTCAAAATCATTATGCTACATCCACACTCACCGGGCTCGTCGTCCCGCGCGCGCCGCTTGTCGTCGTCGTGCGCGTGCATGTTGGCGTGCGAGTGCAGAGCGCGCGCGCCCACCGCGCCGCGCACCGTCATGATCCACGGCTCGTCCGCTTCGCTGTCGCCGCGGCTGAGGTCCTCGCTGAAATGTACGAATTATATTTAAAAAGAAACAAAAAATTATTTTTCTGTATATTGTGGACGATTAAATGATTTTAATAATTCTATTCTGTTATTTGTAATAACAAATATTACAAATAACAGAATAGAAAAAATATATAGAACAACTAAAACGGTAGATAAGGTTCGCGTTCAGCACGTTTCGCATTGGTTGCGACGCTGGTGATTCTGCCAAAACCATTTAAAACTATTATTGATAAACAATTTCACGAAAAATTTAACATAAAATTCTTCTGTATTTTCATAAAAAATAGCTACCTTAACAAACGATACCGAGCAGTGAACTCAAATCTTTACATTCCTAAATTTTTGAACTAGGCTTTGTCAATATCGAAATACTTTGTGTTTTTATTGTAAGATAAGTAAAACCGATAATTTCGACGCTGTCCGATTCCTGTGAAACGTCCCATGATATTCTAAAACTCTTGCCTTCCAGCCATTTTGACTGGCTTGGCCACAACTAATTAGTAACATTATTCACTAATAAAATTTTTATCGATATTAATTTCACCGTGAAAGCTTTAAAATTCTCAAAATTACAATAATACTCGCTCTTTCTTAAACCAACCAAATCCATTTAAATAAGACTATTTGAAACTGATTCAATACGCAAAAATAATTCAAACTAACCGAGAAAATTCCTTTTAAAATTGAGTTAAAACTATGTACTTACGAATCAGAATTCTCAGATTCCGTCTCGCTTTCCTCGCTCCTCTGTGCCTTCCATTTCTTATACCTATCTATAAGATCCATTAGATACGAATTCTTTTTCGCCTTCCTGATGAATTGAAATTTCAGCAGTTCCTTTGCAGTTGGCCTCTGAAATTTTTAAATTAAATTTTACTTTGAGAAAATAAATTTTCTTTAAAATGGAAATTGCATACGTATTGATGACAGGACTATATTTTTTACGAATTTGATCAATACGTTTTCCGAACGTAAGTGTTGAAACGATTGATGATATTATGTAATTAGTACCAATAAAGTTTTCGATGACAGTAAAATAATAACTAAGTACAATAATTTGTTAAAGATGTTTAAGTATACGTTTAACTTCGATTGTTGATATTCTGTAATTAGTACCAATAAAGTTTTCGATGACAGTAAAATAATAACTACAATAGTTTGTTAAAGATATTGAAGCACACGTTTAACTTCCGACTAAAAATGACCCGTCAAAACTGCAAAATAAAACTCTCTAATAAACCTCCCCCAGAGATCGCAGAGCCGTCAAAGAAATGGATTACATACATTTTCGGGGTCCTTATTGAGACACGCCTCGACGAACTCTTTGAAGGGTTTCGAGTAACTGCCGGTCAGTTGCGGGGGGTTATTCTTGGGTATGAGGAACAGTACTCTCATGGGATGCAGCTCGGAGTTCGGGGGTTCGCCCTTGGCCAGTTCTATGGCGGTGATTCCCAGGGACCAGATGTCGGCTTTGCTGTCGTAGCACGACTGCTTGATCACCTCGGGCGCCATCCAGAAGGGCGTGCCCACGAATGTGTTCCGTTTGCTTGTTGTGTTCGTTAGTTGACCTGCTACACCTGAAATTTAAAAAAATAAATTATAATACGTGTTTTAAACTACAATTTATTCAATCATCTCATTATATACCTATAAATATACCTATATGAACATTAAAGAACCATTAATAATTACGTTGTAAAATAAAAACATTATTCATTTCAAGAGATAACAGATAAATTTATTTATCAGTAGTATAATTTCAATCCTAAATATATAAACAAGAAACAACACGGCATTAGTTTTGATTTCTTTACCTTAGTTTCAGACGAAACTTCTATGCTGTAAGCTCAACGCCCGAGGCGAGGATCTATCATTAAGTTTGGTCAGTTTGTAATACCTAAGTAAACGTAGCATTACCTTAACCAATTGCTATTTGCTTTCATAGTGCAGTCTGAAGATTATCAACAAGAAATAACAAAAAATTCTCAGAAAAATATGCGCTTAAATCTGCATTATTAAACGCTTTGATCGCAGCAAGAACATCACTTTATCACAGAATCGCCGTCCAACTTTTAGAATAACCAATATCTCAGAATCAAAGGCTTGCGAGTTTAACAATAGATTTTAAACGAGATAATGCCAACTTTCAAACACGTCCGTGGAACAGCCCAAAGGCAATTGCCGGCTAACTTTTATTTCCTCAGACATAATAAAATAAGTTTGAGCGGAGTCGCTTTACGGCTTGCAAAGTGGACGTACATACAAGGGTGATGTATTGTACACAGTCCTCGAATGGCGCTAATATTGAATGTTGGCTGTCAGCCAGTGCGGGCCCAATTGAAGGGTTACGCAGTGGGCGTGAGGCCTTTATCAACACTAAGCTATTGAAGTATTCGTCAACAGAATTAACGGGCCGACATCTCTGCACATACAAGGGAAAGGAGAGTAGGTATACTATATGTGCTTATTTACATAAAAGCAAGATTAAATACTCTTCAGAATTATTGGATTACCTCTCCATCTTAAGATTACAATAAGGTTAATGTGGCTTATTTGTTTATACGTTTAAAGAACTAAGTAAAAACTTAAAGAAAAATTATGCAAGGTTAGATGTTGATCTACAAGCTTTTGTCATTTCATTGCGATACTATTTAGATTAGCATTTCTTGTGACGTCACTATTTAAGTATATATGCCTTCACCTCATGTTTGGCATAAAACGAATTCATTAAATTATAACATCAAATAGTTTTCATGAGAAAATAAAATCAAAGAGCGTGGCTTATTTTTAATACGTTTTTAAGTTTGGACTTAAAATCTTATAGAAATATCACGCAAAGTTAGATGATGATCTATAAACTCTTGTCATAACATTGCAATTCTATTTAGATTACAATTATCTATGACGTCATTTATTTAAGGATAATTCTACAAGGACATTGTAGAACCTTAAGCTCTTGACACAAAACGAATTCATTAAATTTTATCATCAAATAGATTTCGTGATAAATGTTCGCGCGCCACTGATTCCATCCCGGAAGAGGTGCGGCAATCTGTCTTGTACTTGGAGACGTTGCTCGATCATGATTTATGCTTTGGAGACTGTACTTTGTAATCGTATTTAATTTTAAAGTCCTCCTTTAACTATATATATGAGTATAGGTAAGACCGTCTATTGTCAAATGTTCCTCTCTAATGTAATGATTTTACTGTAAAAGTTCAGCACAATTAGGTTTACCTTCACTAATATTATAAGCAGAAAACTTTGTTTGTTTGTTTGGTTCAAAAACTAGTAGACCAATTTTAAAAATTTCTTTCACCATTCGAAAGCTACGTTATCCACGAGTGTCATAGGCTATGTTTTATAGACTATACAATAACATTATGTTACGGGAGCGATGCCGCGCGGATCAACTAGTAACAAATAAAATGACAATAAATACCTGTACATGTACCTTATACTCAATTAGTTAATAGCAACATGTAAGTTGCATGTGAGTAATTGATCTAAATGTTTGTTTTCCTTGTATCGACAATTTTCATTTCATTCCTGTGTACAATACAGCATTCATGTATTCAAAGCATTTGTATACAAAAAAAACTAGTTTGTAAGAAATCCGTACAGATTATATAAGAGTGACGTTGTAAACAAAGCCACCGGAAGAAAGAAGCTATAAAACTATAATTATATCGGAAAGAAGATTACGCGTTACGACGTAAACGGCCCCATTTATTGCAAATTAAACCAGCCCCGGCGTATTTGACACCAGAAATATATCACACAATGTTATAAGATTACTGCAGGAAGGTAGCGTAGGAAGGAAGTTACATCTTATAAACATCTCCATGCGTAGATGTGATCCGTAAACAAAGTTTTTTTTTGTGTTTATCTCATATTACTTTATTTATTCTAATATTATAAAGAGGAAATAATTGTTTGTTTGTTTGTTTGTAATGATTTGGATAAAATTTTGTACAGAGGTTCTTTAAAACCCCAGGAATGACTTAGGATTTATCCCGAAAATCCTACGGAACGGGAAATATACGCGGAAAAAACTGTGGAGCTCAGCTACTTTTTAATAAAATTATTTCACTCACCAATGAGTATACAAAAATTGATGAGAGAGGTATATTATTTATAATCCATTAAGTTTCGTTCAAGTATTATATTCGCAATAAAAGCGTCTATTTCCGACGTTTGATGATCAATAATACTCAACACGTCCTCAACGTAATCTCGATCTAATACCGATATTATTTCCGCTTAATAACTTTGAAAGAAATCTAGTTTCAAACTATCTTTGTCGGGGATCTTTCTCAACTTATATAATAAAAGAGGTCTAATATAAGATAGCAGAAGCGTTTATATATAAATGAAAATATGGAATAGAATTTGAAGAAGATGCCGCATATATGGGATTTACGAAGCTCATAAAGCTACTGCATAAAATATTGTAAGGAAAATTGTATTATGCAAGTGTAACTATTTGCGTTAGTTATTGTTTACTACTTTTTTGTATAAAATTCAAAACCAATACTATTGACCGATAGATCTCCGATTTCCGGCATTCAGTAATTAATAATAGCAAAGTAAAAGTATTTTTAAACGCCACAAAAGTCATTTTATTTACAAGTAATTATAAATTAAATGACATTTTGAGACGTTTTCGTTATATAAAATAAAATTTTCCTCTTAACAATGTTTACATCAAGAGAATCCTTTACGTTGATGCTTTGTAAATGGCCTTAAACTGCTAATTACTCAATATTTATCTGCTTACCAAAATCCGCCAGTTTGACGTCCCCCATCTCACTGAGCAGGACGTTGGCCGCCTTGATGTCCCTGTGCAGCTTCCTCTCCGAGTGCAGGTAGTCCAACCCGCGCAGCACCTCACGGAGGATCACCGCGATGTGCATCTCCTCGAAGCTGCCCGCCTTCATCAGGTCCAGCGCGGACCCGCCGCCTAGGTACTCCATTATGATCCATAGTTTTGTTCCCTGGAACAAAATATGTAGATGTGAGCAACGTCAATGTAGACTATTTTACATAGTTTCCGTGAAAAACAACATGTCAACTTGATAAATTATCTACATCAGAGAACATAAATCATCTATCCTTCCTACAGGATTAGTTGAAATAAATAGCTTATTCGACACTAGGTCTTACTAAGACCTTACTTTGGTTTCGCCTTATATAAAATGCATTTCTGATGTCATAAAGGGCAATTATTCATTAATATCCCTAATGTTATTGACATATGTTAATTTCGACTTAGGATCAACGACTGTTGGAACAAATATATTTAATGGTATGTCTTGAGATATTTTAAGAAGTAAATACATGTATATATTTTAATAATAAAAAAGTAACTAAATGGAAACGCATTAGACGCCAAGTCATGGCTCTTCATTGACTCTCGTTTAATAGACATTACATCTACCTATCTCCCAAGGTACACTTCAAGAGTGCACTCAATTAACCAACTATTACTTGGCGAAACAAGATCTACTGCAGTGTAATGAAGATTAACGATCGCACGTCATACAAGTGGTCCACCGTGGTAACTTCGACTGAGTAATCATGAGATTGATTTTAATTTAACTCCTATGACCTGGGGAGATTACCATCATTACTAATGCCACTTCGAAGTATCTTACAGGTACTTCTATTAATGATACATGCTTAGTAATGGCAAACTGTTTGCATTATTGAACGAGGCTTGCTCTACCCATTCCATAATACAACGATGATGCAAATAAATCAAAGTGCTTTTTTTTGCAAATAATTATGTGTTATTATTGATTGACCAAAACTTATCGTATCTGCAAGGTTATTAAGTTTTAAATATTAGTATTTAATATCGTTTGAGTAAATGACCTGGGGAGATTACCATCATTATTATTACCACTTCGAAGTAGATAGTACATTAGAAGTACCTATAAGAATAGGTACTTCTAATGATACATGCTTAATAATGGCATTCTGTTAGCAATATTGAACGAGGCTTGAGTGCAAATAAATCAAAGTGTTTTGTTTTTTGCAAAAATGTCCCAAGACTCGCTGTTTTAAAAAAGAAAATTTAAAGTCACGTCCTCAAAACTGAGTATCCCATTATGATAAACCATAAGGCGCCATGGGGGTACTCAAAATATGGCCGACAGTCGCTGGTTATGCTTTACGGCATCCGTGAATGCAACGCGGAAGAGGACAATGGCAGGAAAAGCCGTGGCGCGCGGTTCCGGCGCAGTAACGCCCCATCGGCTATCATAACCGCCTGCTCCATATATTATTTAAATGGAACTGTACTTTGTTGAAGGGTTTCGAAACCGTTAGAAATGTTTTATATAATGGCCGAGATAAATATAATTTGTTATCGTTCTTTGCTTTTTTGCTTTAATTTGATCGATCGTCCCATATCATTCACTGAATTGGTCAATAAACAGAAAAAAGCACTTTAAAGTTATCTCGAAAATCCAAATGTTATAACTTTTTTCATCGAACTTCTTCATCCCAAAATGCAATATAGGCTATATTTTATTACAAAACTTAAGCCAAATAAAAAAGAGGTAATGCATCCATCGATTCCATATATCATTCATAGTGTCTTATTTTATTTTTGTCCATAAATATATCTGCAATGCACCGAAACATGACATAGCATTTCATCCAGCAAAATCGTACTTTACATTATTTCTCAAAGACAACATATTTTTTCGCACAGAACACCAGATACAAAGGAAAAAATTCAGAATAGCATTTACATAATACGAAGTATGACGAGCTCGTCAATCGTGAAACATGTACCGTCACAAAGGACGACACAAATCCAAAATAATATACATAATGCCGGTTTGTTACGCATCCATTTACATAACACGAGGGATGCGTTATTAAACCCGTACCGAAAATTTGCAAAAAGTTTGTTTGGTTTATTTTTGGCAGCCCTGACACGGAAGCGGTGACCGCGTGCGATGTTGTAACTCCAGGTATATTTTATATCAAAGTTTATACCAATCGGAAACGAATCCGGAATTACTGTTGGTTTCGGTATAACAAAAACAACGTCAAATCAAATTTTCTATTTTAGTCTTCAACAAAATATAGACAGAATTCTTGTAGAATTATATTTGCGTCTAAACGAATTAATTTTAATACATTAAACATTGACAACCATTAGAAGCCGTCCGCATCGGCGTATAACAAAGAAGGAATTCATAAGAGATCCGTCAACCTGCGGCGAAATGTACCTCACAAAACACGTAAAGGTAATGCCGAGTAAACACAACATTTATACAGCGTTGTATCTCGTCTGGCAAACAGGCCTTAACGAATGTTAAATAAAATGAGAAGAACAAACGTAATATTCTTCCCGTCAGATTACACGGCATAGCGCCTCAAAGTAAACTTGGCATTTACTCAGGCTGGCAATCGACGCTCTCTTGTTTTAACGTTTGCGAACGTTTCGTATTAAAAGTAAAGAAATAAAATCATGGTATATGCGAGAAAGATGTGGTTGTGTTTTCGTATTCTATAGCAAGGACTTTTATACCGACTAAGCATAGAACACACAAATACTGTTTGTTGAAAGGCGAAAGTCTAAAGTTGTTTTTTAATTAATAATATATAAGTATAGTATAAATATAAATATCTGAGTATATATTTATTTTTCCTGTTTTCATATATATTTGGAGACGTTTGTTAAACTTCAAAAAACCTTCAAATATATTAGCCGGAGCTGAGGGTATGTTTTCTTCAATGTGGAGTATGTTCCGTGGAAGCTCTTTGTCCTGGAACAACCTCACTTGACCCCTCGTGAGGGAACTTAGATTTAAAAAAGTGTAGATATAACGTCAAAGAGGGGCAGGTAAGTTTCTTTGTAGTCGCCAAATCTTAATCAAACACTCCACGTCTTTTACTTTGCTTTTACTCTACTCGGTTTTAAATCAATAACCCATTCGTTTTAGTTTCAACGGAAAATGTTCTAGAAAAGTCTTCAGTTCCAAGTTTTATAAAAATGTCGCAATGCAGGATTTTTTTACGAAAATGAAAATCAAGAATGCCTTACTATTTTTTATGTTCCTATTTATATAAAGAAAGAATGTAATGAAAAATTATAGTTTACCATTGCAATCACATAGGAAATTACCAATATTCCATTATCACCACTTAAAAAGTCTTTGAATGGCGATTTAAAGTAAACGTAGATTTCATAAAATAAGAATTACACAGCTTTAAAAAAATGAAATTGTAATAAAACATTCTTGGTCGATTCGATTCACTTGATAAATCCATTCTATGCTTAGTACTAAAGGCAGGCATACGCAGTTTATAACATAAATAGATTAAACTTAAAGACTATTTACTTATCGGATTTACCGCATTGGTAACCGTAAGCCATTTAAAAATATATTATTTACGTTTGCAGTATTTCTAGAATTTTCCGGCTTCCAACCCATTATTTTATTTAAAGTTTCGCTCTCAGTTGAGTAATTCATTCAAGTATTAATGCAATTGTCTACCTGATGTCTAGCAAAGTGTAATATGGTTTTCACTATAAAAAAATAGAGTAAAGCTATCCAATTTGCTTAACACAAATTAATCCATCTCATAGGTATCCGTTACCATGGCAACACGAAGCGTCGGTCGACGACCTTTCCGTCGCGACATCCAAAGTAAAACAAGAATGCAGAACTATCAATTCTAGAGAAATTTAAACAGGGGTGTGTTAAACAATGCTAAGGGTGTTTTGCGTACTGAAGTATATTTAATTCGGGATGATCTTCGCTCGTCTAATGAAAAGCGAACTCCAAACTCGTTAATTAATTATAACTTGATTCATTATGGTTGCCTTTTATTGCACAAACTTTAGTGAAACGTTTAATTGTATCCGGCGCTAACACGAGGCAATTATAAATATACCTTAAGTTTTTAATCTGTTTTGATAATAAACATAGAAAGTATTAAATTGTACTATATTTTATTACCTAGTGTTAGATTAACGGAAATGTATTCATACGATTTAGATTTAACGATCGAAAAGCTTGTGACTGAATATAGAGCATGTAGGTGACCTAATATTCATCGATTTTTATTTGTTAAACTAGTGCAATTACGACATCGGAACAAAGAAGGTAAAAAAATATAACTATAACACAAAAACTATCGCATTACTATAATACATTGATTGCAAGACCTTCTTTAAAAGAACAAGTAAAAGGAATAATTGAAACAACAATTTGCAATGTTCGTGCATCAAGTCGTTTATGAGAGAAAAAGTAAGTCTAGTCTAGTCGAAGATTTATGTATTTTAAACGCAATTTAGTTATCTTGGAGTTTGATGAAATAGCACCTGCCATTCAAAAAACAAATGTTAAGATTAATGACTTTCGACGTAGCATTAAAAATATGTGTTAGAATATATTTTTCATGCAACATATATAACTATGAGAATAGTAAATCAATCACAGCAAACCACTAAAAGAAACAAATGCTTCATCCAATAGTATTAAAGTTAATACTATCCATTGGAAGCCCCTAAGACCGTAGGCTTGCACGCAACTCGACGTGTAGCGAGGGGCAATTTTTCCGTCCTAACTAATTCAAGAGACACGTCGCCATGGCAACGCTCTGAGGACGTCTCCTCATTCTCCATCGGCCTATATAATTTACCGCGTGATTGGATACCTCTAGTACCATGTAAACATCCGGCAAGGAATATCGAATGTAATGAAATACTTTATATGTGGCAGCAGGTATTCCACGTACAAAAATAACAGACGATGTCTTAAGAAAACCTTAGTTGGATTTGCTATTGATACGAACTAATAAATCAATATGCTAATTCTGTTTATGAATATAAAATTATTTATTAAATTAAAAGCACGATTGCGTACATTGATGTAATTGAAATTATGTAACGATGCCGTAAAATTCAAACCCTAAAGAGAATCTTTATTACTCCCTGGTACATACATTTCGGGCTTCGTTAGATAAAAAATAGACACTAATTTATACGGCAGACAAAAGAAAATAGCTAAGAAAAATGGCGCTTTCGATTCCCTATTTCACTGTGCGTGAAACAGAAATAAAAGTGAAATATGAATTTTCTTTTAACCATTCCATAAAATTTTATAGAACCACTTCATTCTTCGGAAGGAAATACAACTGTTAGCCAGCACAGTCACTGTAAACATTCTGAAGCCAATTTCCAATATTTGCTATTGGAACTCCGAGATCCAACTTTTCCATCAACAACAAAATTAATTCAATTCACTTCAAATCTACACCAACAGCGTGCAAATGAATTCTATTTGAAAAGTCGCTAATGGAATTCTAGTATATATACTTCCTGATTGAAATGGGTGAAATCGATTATGCGACGAGGAAAAAAGATGGTTTTAGTGAAGCAAACAAAACTACGGTAATTTATGGGTTGATAGATAAAAACTTTTCCGAAGGTAAAACAAATTAGAAGTATGAACTAAAACTTGCTACTCCCGAAAATTGGCAACAAAGCATTTAGCCAACTAATAAATCTTTGTCCTTGCAATTCCACGTGACGCGTCCGTGAAGTTAGCCACGTCAGAAAAGTTACTCCACGGACGTCTTTTCATTTGTCATTTGGGCCAACGGGACCGAAGTTCGGCATTAAACCTGACATTACACGGCATTATACCTCGGGGGTCTTGTATTCCGGAGTAACCACCTCGAAATGATGTATTATTACTTGCGAAAGCGTACGAGTTTAACCACTGGAGACCGTGTGAGGTTAATGTAACAATAATTTTATGTAGAGTTGGACGAGATGGGTCGAAACTTAACTCAGATAATATAAAGGTTATGTTCCCTAAGGATATTTTTTATCTTTTTGATATTGATAACGGACTTCTTGGATATACGCAGATAAGAATTTAACATAAATATAATATTTACACAAGCGCGGCGTGATTATGTCATAGGCGTTCGTATTATGGCCAAATATAAACACCAACATTTTTATACTAAATCGTTAAGGGGCCAAGTGCGGCCACGACCATAAAACATTGATACCCATCCCATAAAATCCCCCACGAGTACCCTCGACGATATCGCTGCGTAAGGCGAAAACTGCAAATAACGTCGCCAGTGTCAAAACATAAAAATTTCCCGTAAAGGAGACTCGTGCAAATTTATTAGATCATAAGTAAAATAATTATTATAAGGATATGAAAAGGCACACAATCTAGATTATAATAGAATACTAAAGTAATAAATTCGTTCTCGACGAGGAAATTCTTTATTATAAAAACGGAACAATCCTGAGCATAGCAAACGAATGGGAAATTCAAATAACCGAATGCAAATAAGAAAATTGCACGAATACACTTTAAGTAACAATTTAAAATGGAGGAGAAAAGAAATCTGAAATAGCGCAACTTTTCAGACACCATTCTCTGTATCAGACATCGAGGGTTCGCCGACTTTGTTCTAGACAAAATTAATGCGTCTGGGTACACGGCAAATAAGATGAAATCTATTAGTACTCACGGCACAATCTTACTTTGCAATAAAATGTTAATCACCGATAATAATATAAGAAAAAAATTCTTAACGTAATTTCTTGAAAAGTATTGTACTCGTATCGTATGTTGCTCACGGTTCAATTATGTTTAAGGAAAATGGCAAAATTTCCTTAAACATAAATTTTAATCTACTTCCTACACGCTGAGTTTGTTAGCTACATACATGCCAATTAAGCTAATACATACGCGTATATAATGCGTATTCCCGCATGCTTGTAAAGGCTCAAATATTCAATACGGTGTTTAAACTAACAAATTTCCCGTATAACACATTTTGAGTATTACCCGTGTATGTTTTTACTTATCGAAGTGAGGGATATAACATTAAAGGGAACCCAAAGACAGCGGATTCCATTTTACGAGTGATCGGCTTAAGATATTTATTCAACTCCAGCACAAGAGGGATATGGTTTATATCTCCAGTTAGTACTCACGAATTCACAGTTTATGAATTTTTAACGTTACAATATTTTATGGTGAAATAACAACATGCTCGTTCGTGTTTTTTATGATCGTTGATAATATTGCCATTAATTTTAATATTCATTTGAAAACGTTTATAACTTGTTCTATAAAGAATTTGTAACAAAGAAGAGTTATCAAAATATTTTTAGAGAGACGAGTTTATATCATTAAATAGCGTACATTTGACATTCAGAGCCACCAGTAGGTATCTTATCTGGAAAAGGATGAGGGTAAGGAACATGGCATAGAATACGAAAGCGTAGCCAATGAAATTACATTACGACATCACTCCTGTTGCCTTTTACATGAACTCCTAGAAAAATAAAAATCAACTGTTTAACTTTCCTTTCCTTTTTTTCATTTTTATTACATTGTCTTCAAATAAAATGATTGAAGAGGCATTTTGGCCACTATTTTATATACAAGATAACAAGAATGTGCCCTGTCTGAGTTTATGATAAATAATAGACCCTTTTAGTGCCAGCCGTTCTAGGAAAGCTTTTAGAACTTCGTATTACATAAAAGGATAGTTTGCGCCGTAACATAATAATATGATCCTTTGATATGCTTTTGTTTGACAATTTTAAGTAACACTGTCGATTTCTATGGACTTTTGTTCTTTGTAATGTTTCTATATTGATTAAGAGATATATTGACAGAATATTGAATGTAATAAAAATATTTATAGATGAGGTTAATCAAAAATAGATAGGGAATTTCAGATTAGGGAATCTCATTGCACGTTTATAAGACAAGATTTAATAAAGCGGGATTAAAAATAATGATTCCTACTTTTAAAGGAAATTATATCTGAACAATATCTCCAGCATGGCCTTCTCATACTGATAGAGTTTAATCTATATAAATTCATGACCATTAGGAGCATCCGTTCCGAAACCATTTTCTTCGAAAAGCTTAGTAATTCCATTTCATGCGAAAGCGTCCCTTGCTTGGGGTGGCTGATATTGGTGGAATACAAATACTGAGGTTATTGCGACATCCGCCACCACTGACTCACCGTGCCTCATAGGCCACGTGCATTGGGACACGATTTAATGTCAGAGTAAGTGGGCCAATCTTACATTAACTACGTTATTTAGGCGTGAGCCTACATTCCGTGGTAATGCATATAATACAGACAATGAAGTCATACTAATGATATAAGATTAAATGCAAATCATCGATCACGCGATTAAGGATAATCAAGTTGCACAATTACATAGATGTTTTAACAGAGATCCTTTAGGGTATTGGACAATTATAAATAAGAGATTACAATACTACACGAAGGTCCAGCTATGGTTACCATAGAAACCGTTACCATGGCAAACGTTACCACAATGAAAACGCAGACAGTGATACTAATGATATGGGTTATCCAAAATGATTGAAACATGATAGCTCCAGAACAAAAATTATATAAAGAGAAGCTTCTACAAAACTTTATATCTTGAGTATAAATATAAAGTCCAATCGAACAAAATTTTTAAGAGAACTGGATTTTATAAACATTCCAGACAAAATACATAATAAATAGAATATTATAGTTCATAATTTATTCAATAGTTTCGACCGAAGCGCGGCCTACATTCGCTTTCATTCTGTCATCCCCTCATTATCCGAATAGTCTAATGAATGAGTTTATGTATCAGTAAATGACACCATAAACACTTAAGAGGCAAGTCATTAATCACGAGCAGTTTTTTTCTTTCGTTTGGCGCCCCGGAGGGGAATCGGAGATTCATCATCCTTCTGAAGAATGTAAATCAGTGTTAATAAGAGCGGCGAGGAATGTTTAATTGTCGTCTAAAATATACATATTTTTAGCTGCTGCAGCAAGAGATATATATTTTTTCAATGTGACAAATCATAACAATTTATATTATGAATTAATTCCTTCAAATGTTGTAACGATGCGATATGTGTGCTAAAAATTATGTTTTGAAAATCGTTTAACAAATTGCCTATATATAGATAGATATGTCCTATGCGTCCTAACCTTAGAAAATGTAATAGGCACTCTGAATATTTCGTTCGCTTTAACAATTATTACATAAACGCCAGACATCGACGCGATGCCTGATATCTTCTATGCCCCACTAAAAAGCCTATAGGAAAATATACACTTGCATGTGGAGTTATAATTCACTTTTCATTTCACTATTTCAATGTCGCGTTACGAGAACAATTAATTACGCATAAACGATATTTCATTGAGCTATTAGCGCTATTGGCAAATCATTGCCAATGTGAATGTAAGCTCGTTAACAAATCTCATGGTCCTTGACCCGCCCGCGGGCCGGTTTCGTTTCATATTTCAGTTCGCACGATGCCTTTATCTAGACAAGGACTAAATGATATGGATATTTGTGATTTCAACGCTTAATGCAATGAAGAAGCTCTAACAATACTCAGTGTACCAACGCAATATTTTTGTTTTATCAGTACAACGCTCTACAGATCTTTGTATTACTGCAACCAAGCTACCAAGCCCAAAATAATTCTTCAAACTATTTCTCTATAAAATAATATGAAAGTAAAAACTGATGTTTCAACGCACAGCCAACATCAATAGGGCTGGAAGCTGAAAATTTCGCACACCTTTACCTCTTATGACGTTATGCATTCTAAGGACAAAGAAGGGTTTTACAAAACTCAATCCCAGAGTGGGTGACATTTTCTGTATATAGACATATTTATAAAGCGGCCGATAAGAGCTAGTAAAAAATAAAACCGGAACTAGTATGAAAAGAGTTTAATAAGACAAAAACAAACACCCGCTACTGAACAAGGTGCGAATTTCGTAATGTCATGATTAAATTATCACACACATTCAAGCATTGTAATTGATGGGGAAGTACCCACTATCAAACGAATTATCAAATTAGCTGTAATGCCTGTGCTTCATTAACATGATCTCATAACCAGTACGATATTATTACGAAGTATAAAAATACATTCGAACAACTATTGAAATATTTGCATAAATTTTATAACGTATCGTGGGAAGTAAGAGTAGGGAGTAGTCCGAGCGAGTATGGAAACGAAGACAAGTTTTTCCAGAGAATCTCATTAAACTATGCTTATAAGTTAAATTTAATTACAAATTCTTACTAAAATCGTCGTTCGAGTAGCTGCTTAAGCATTCACAAAGCAGACTTTCTTTTTGTTGCTTGATGAAAATTCCCGTCGAAAATTTTTGATTAAAAATTTCAGAGGTGCCCCATTAAGTCAACATTATTAAAAGTTTGATAACATTGGAGATGAGAAGAATACGCTGAAGATTTGTAATTTTATTCATAATATTTTTGGGTTATAGTTAAAATACACGCTGCAAAAAGAAATTACAATACTTCTACAAAAATCGTTATTTGATGTTATAAAACGTCGTAATGCAAAAAATGACGTAATAAATATGTTTTATATACTGATATTACATATATTAAAAAGATTTTTATACTTATTTAAAAATATATAAAGCTTTAAAAATTTGATATAAATTCTCACTATTAATTAATCGTTAATTCAACTAACACCTTTTTTATAGTTATTATGAATTACACCATCATTATAATTTGTCATAAACTAATATCGACACAAACGATAATTAAACAAACATCCTACAAGTAGACACTTGTAGATTATAAATAACATGGCCCTTAACTTTAGTTGAAGATAAATGGGTATTATTACCGTATTCAAAATCGTCGCACTGAATACAAACATGTTATTTTAACATAGGTATGAGAAAATCTAATTGCGTTACATTATTTCTAGTGCAAGAAGCCTTCGTTTATACAATAAGTTAAATGTATAATGTCAGACATTAGATAGAACTTATAGATATTATTGACGCGAACCCTTCATAACAATGTTGAAGGCATATAACTATAACAATAATCATTTAGGAATGCGAAGCTAGTTAATATAGTATATACTGTGGTTAAGGGTAGTATACCCACGTTCCTTGCTTTACGTTACACGTACGTCAAAACGTAACAACGAAATGTTTACCAAAGCAACGACGTAACACCCACAGATCATACAATACGCGAATGCAGCTCCCACGCGGCACCCCGCCCCCCTGCTTCTCAAGTACACGCGATGTCGTCTAACTGCCCATTATTACAATGAATAGCTGTTCATGACGAAACGTCTTACTTTCTAATGATACAATGCCCTGTTATTTCATGTTTGTAGTTCATAATAAACGACGGACGCTAACAAAGCATGCCGCTTGCGATGCACCTGTGGTGGGATTGCTTACAAATGCATATATGACGCAATATTCAAATTAATTTTATTATGTAATACTGAAAAAATATAGGGCCAAAGTAATTAATTTCGAATTTCAAAATGCACAGAATTTAGTGATTTAATTGAAATGTTTAAAAAGTAGGAGTTATCATCTAATTGGCTATACTAAACTATTGATTGTTATTTATTTTTATTCTAAATTGAATGAAACGTTTTTTTTTCTTTCGATATCAGCGACGCGTTACATAATGTATTATCAAGGTTTGCATAAGAGGAAACGTTGTGGTTAATTAAAATATTTACTAGAGATAACACTGTTGTTCATGAGAGAGTTAGAGATTATGTACAAAATGTATTTGTCGGTTACGGGAAATAAAATTTAGCCAAAAACAAAATTAAAGACAAGATTGTAAGTATAAAAACCTACTTAAAATGAATTAATTTATGAAAACATCGACTTCAAGGTGATTCTTTCAAGAATTTTAACATATTTTCATTGATAGCTTTTATTGATAAACACGTAGAAGGATAGAACATTTGAGACCAAATTCATATCTCAATATACTCGTTACAAACGTGAAAGGTGTTAAAGAATGCGCAATTAATAGTCGTAAAGAATTACAATAACAACAGCATTGCATAAACCACTATAAATAATAATAAAAAAAAACAATTCCCTACCCTATCTCCCAAGCTTGTGGCCTCCAAAATAAACCAGGACAATAATTCTATTTCGAAGATAAGTCTTATGTCGTTGTTCAAGGCTTCAGGCGGACGTCAATCCCGAGGGATCCCCTTTCTATCAAACCCCACTACTACACAATGTACGTCTTATATTAACTTGACTGTTATAACACATCGACCATAACATGTTTTTAATCATTATCAAACAGTAGTGACCAAATGATTAATAAACAATATTCCCCATTCCATGTCCCCATTCCTTCATTCGAACAAGACCGATTCGTCCTCTGACATAAACCAGCACAATAGTTATAAGCAGCTCTGCGTTGGTAACTTATCCTTTCACTCAAGGCGGTCACCAATCCACATAGTCCTTATGTCCATAAAATTCCACTTGTATTAACTACTATGGCAATAGACTCAACTTCTCACTAATAAACAATAGAATTCCCTATCCCTGTGCCTTACCAATCGGCTTATAAAATAAAACAGCACAATAATTCCATTTCGGTTGCTTACTAAATCTTATGTCGTCACTCAGGGTTTCTAAGACGGACATCAATCCTACGGCTCCCCTTACGGCCATCAAATCCCACTTGTGCGAACTGCTACGGGTGTCGTTACAGCTTATATTGACTTCGCTTTTACGAGGCTCATCTAAATTTTCCCAACTTGAATTATTTGTCGTTATGTGCAAAGTTTTTAAGGCTCCTGTCTGTTACTGTTTAACTTTATTAAAAAGGTTTGTTTGTACAATTTTTAACGAAACATTACAATGTTGTTTAGACGAGCGGAATATATTTAATATAATTTCGCTTTAATAAAATAGGAACAATGTGAACCGTTTCTAAATGACTCTTACGTACATATGTCTACGCCATGTTTAGCTAGTAAATAATAAATGCATGTCCACTACCTGAGTCTACAATTATTGTTTGTTTGTTTCATAGAAACTTGAAGAAAATTCAAATCCATAATTCGTCAACATCGTACCACGAAACGACCATTCTAAAACACAAACTTTAGTAGTTACCAAATTCTTAGTTCTAAATATGTTTACTTGACTTTCCTCAGCTATTTTCACTCTCAACATTTTCAGAAGATTACGACATATTCCAGTAAATTTTCAACCATAACCTTGATAATGCCTACTAGTTACATACAGTAAACCTAAACGCGGCGGTCGGATGGAGACATTTATCCCACAGCGACTAGGATCGTCCTTGGCGCGAGGTTTTATTTACCCCAGTGTTCATTTCCACACATTTTCACTGTTGTTTATTTATACGGCTATTATGTTTCCCGTTCGCAACTTCGTAAGGATGCCTCGTGGATTCATTTAGAGTTATTTTTGTTTCAATAAATAGATACGTCTATATTGGTATGTACGTTTGTTTATTTTACGTGCGTTTCATTTCCTCCAAACTTTCATGACTTATTTGCATAATTACCTAACTTTTTCAATCGATAAAACCAATATCGAGAGGGAAGAAATTGCGTTATATAAGATATAAAAATTCCAAAGTATTCATTGATATGAACTTTATAATAAGCACTATTATAAACCCCAAAACTAAATAATAGCATGGTTCAAAGGACTGCCAAACTTTAATTGCCTAAAACTACACCCTGTATAATTCAGGTACTAGCACACTGCACAGACGATAAAAATTCAAAATGAGCGTCATTAAAGCGATCGCCTATGCGAACCCTGCGGCGGGCATCGCGTGCGACCGCGACATAACGGTACCGTTCAGTGCATTTTGTGTTACGGCTTGCTAACCAGCCACTGCATTGTCGACTGCTATTACGATCTTGTTTTAGTGCTTCCCTAATCCACGCTAATTATACAGGGTGAACGTTTTTGTGACCATTGAGAGACAAATTCAAAGCTATTAGGGATCGGGAATCGTATGCAACCGCGAATAACGGCAATGTCCAATGCATTTTGTGCTACGGCTTTCTAACCAGCCTGCGTTGTCTACTGATTTTAGAATATCATTTCATTACTTTCATAATCTATATTAATAATGTAGAATGTTTTTGTGTGCTTTACGATTTTTTCATATCCTTATCAATGAAAGAAGATCCGGGCTGATTTGGGCAAGTCAAAACCTATTTTATTTTGATTTAATTAATTCACTTAAACGTGTTTTAATTGTAAACAGGTAGGATACCATTTTAATGTCAGATAGTGTCCCTCTTTACCATAACTTTTCTGAAAAATTAATCAACGTGGCCACCATTGTAATAGACCTAGTAATACATTATTCAACGAGTGAAACTAGATATCAACGTCGAGTTGACCAGACAAAAGGTGCCAAGGCTTATCAAATACCTTTCATAAATCATCCGGTGTCTACTAACACTTTGTAAAATTTTCACGTAGTCTTTATTCAATGCTTACTAGTAATAGTACTGGGAAACAACCGTGAACATAATTAAGATCGGGCTGCTATTGGTGCTCAAACAGTACCGTGCTTTCTGGGTACGCGCTTGGCACATTTCACAACAATAGTTCTTGATGAGTAATTGAATTTCTTACATTAATAATAATCATTACGGCATCTTCTCACTGTCAACCAGCGAATTTCCCATTGTAATCGGACGATTCGGTATAATACAAAGCCGAAGGAAAGATTTTATTATTCAATTTCATTTTATCCAATTTTTCCTTAATATATTTTAGAAGAGATTTGTAACAGATCATTCGAGGGTCCGACATAATGGCCGCGAGTTCAGCTTTTACACAAAAGATTGGTGCGACTCAATTTAATGGAAATTACGTCATTTCCAAGCTATGATGGATTTTATAATTTGTTATTTTTTAAAAGAGATTAATGTTAATTCATTTATCTCTCCTCAATCTGTTAGAATCAAATTATCTTATACTTTCTTTACAAATCTTTAAACCGATTAAGAAATA
Organism: Phoebis sennae; assembly: GCA_001586405.1. Classification (NCBI taxonomy): domain Eukaryota; kingdom Metazoa; phylum Arthropoda; class Insecta; order Lepidoptera; family Pieridae; genus Phoebis; species Phoebis sennae. Next base: position 282,313 of record LQNK01001975.1, read on the forward strand.
ATAAGTTAACGAACGTCAAATACTAAACACTTCATTATATTCAACATTCTATAGTGCGCTAAGTAATCGATGTATAAATGTTGTATACACAGCTGAATTAACAGGCATGTCGTTATATCGCTCACATGCTCTATTACATGAAAACTCATACGTATTAAAATGTTATCATATTACACACTAGCTGATCCGTGCGGCTATAACCTATAAAATATAGCCTATGTTAATCGTGGATAATGTAGCTTTCGAATGGTGAAAGAATTTTTAAAATAGGTCTAGTAGTTTTTGACCCTAGTCATTTCAACCAAACAAACAAAGTTTTGCTCTTTATAATATTAGTGTAGATATTTCTCTTTAAAACCAACATAATAACTAAGGATGCGACCACATTAAGATTTATATATTAACAATAACAATAATATAGTAAAATAACTCGTGATTTTAAAGGTAACATTATGAACGAAGAAAATTGAAGCTTTACCTTACAGCCGGTGTAATTTAGCCCAGAGATGAACGTCTTACTCGGTGTAACTAGAAATCCAGCGCCTAGACTACTAATGTTCAAACTTTTACGTCTTCGTTAGCCATTCGGGTGCTTACCGATCTGCTATAATGTCTATAGTTGCATTCCCAATGGAAACATTAAGTTTACTTTACGTCAATTCACTTTAACCAACGACTTCATTTGTTTGGTGTCGTTTAAAAAACTCCTATGACGTTCAATGAACAATCAATCCGGGCAATGAACTAAATTTACAATCAAATTCAGTCAAATCCGATATATTTTTTGCATGACTGCTAGTATAAAACGTACAAGGCTTCACAATTTATATTTGATTAATCACCGATTAATAAGATGAAGAGCGCCGTAATCATTTATCAATTAGATCGCGTAACAAATCTTATAACTCTCAATACCTACACTTTACTACCTACTTACTGACTTTTACAATGTATTTCCCAATCTCGCAATAAAACCGCACACTTGGAGGGTGCCACGGCCCGCCAGTCATTAATATTGCACTGTGTAAACTAAATTTGTCAACACGCCCGTCGTGATTTTGGACACTCCATCGCTCACTGTGATACGTCAGTTAAGACTTAATTAAGCCGTTCAGGAATGTTAATATTCGTCTAAATTGGGTGCTAAGCGTTATTAGATATTTTTATACTACATTACTAACCGACTTCAAGAAAGGCGGTTATCAGATTCCATTTAGGCACGAGTCCATAATTTCGTAGGAGTATGTTTTTATTTGTTTTACTACGAATTTCTCAAATACTAACAATCGAGATAATTAAATTAAGGCACACTTCAGCTTAGCAACAGTTTAGACAAGTTTTATTAAAAGCGTTGTAAAAATAAAAAGGAAATATAGATAGATCTTATTTTTGTGTGTCGTTTTTTTATCTGATTTTAAGTGAACAAGATAAAGAGCCAACACCGAGTTAAAATGCCGTGAGTATAAATCGTCTTATACTCACTGCTTTTAAACTAAACTAATATGATAAGCTTAATTGCCGACATCTTGGGACAAGAACCTTAAAATTACCAAAGGCATTATAGACGCTCCTATCTGCTCCTCAGTCCTTTGTCACCATCGAAGGCTCTAACGAATACATTATGTCAGCCTTAATATCTACACAATGCATGCAACTATTTATTATATGCGAGTAGAATGGCAGTGCGATACGTGCGCTGAGTCAATCCGAGTTCATTGTCATACCACCTAGAGGGAACGCGGCTTGAACCGAGAGTAATGAGTTCAAATACCGTGCTCGCGATACACGACCTTTCATTTATTTTGTATGTAATCGAAACTAAATATTAACAACGATAAAACAATATTTAGAGCCGTTTTCAATATTCTATCCATCCCTTGTCTTGCTTACTAAAGTCAGACAAATCTATCTATTTGCACTTACTTTGATTACAATATCCTAACGACGGATTCATTTGCTATGACTTTTGTCTATCTATTATCATATAGTCTGACATAACAGTCGATACATAATTATTGATACATCATTGAAAATGGCCGTTATTGTTCTTCATATCTGGCACTTTCCTGTCCAATTTTAAATTTATATAAATTTTTTAAAAAGATAAAAATGTTCCATTATTTCTCAAATGATACGTTTCTAAAGGAATGTGTTTAGTAAAAAGGTCATTCAAAGCAATAAGCCTGGACTAATGATTGTCCTATAAAAATAATCACAAGCAGATTTTATACCAACTTCACTATGCAGTAACCACCCTATTATTCTGAACAAACCACAGCAAACTGTCCGAAAACACGAAACAATCAACAATATTTACGTAGCAACATGGATTTTCGTGAGCCGTGAACGTGGCCAACACGAGACCAAGGGCGTTCCTACACGAGCTAATGGAAAATCATATCTTACAAACGTAATAACATGTAAGCCGCGGAAAGTAACAAGATAACGCTGGGAGCATCGTGTGTAATGGCGTAACTTGAACATTTCTACAGTATTGAGCTTTATTAGGTTTCCCGAAGCGGAATTATTTTACCTTTTCAGTTCTATGTCGATTTTATGAACACAACATACGGATATAAAGTTTCAGTCAGATATTTGAAATGTTTTTCGGAAGGAAAGCTTAAAACAAAGGAAAAGCGTATAACAACCCCGGATGAACAGTCCCTTTGATGTTTCTAAACTATGAAAGTGCAAAAAACCAGACGGCGGGGTATAACAGCTCAATAAAATCGAAGGCAAAACTGCAGAAAATTTTCAACGGAGCGTCAAATAAGTGGAGACGTCGCCAGACTCAGGGAAACGTAAACAATTTAGCGCCCAGCGTTCTGTAGCCGAAGCAGCGGGCCGAATAAACTCAGTGCCTATTAAATGTACATTAAGTGAAGGCCTTTGCACCAAGGCACTGTCTAGTGCAGCAATAAAAAAGTTTCTACTCTAAATTGGACGCCCCTTTGAGCGCAAGAACTCATTTTATTTGCACACCGAGTGCATTTACCGGCGGAGATAAGATTTATGCTGAAACAAAGGCAAGGTATTGTTCGAAATTGAATCATTGTTATTTATTCATAATCTTAACATTAAAAAGAATAAGTTATTTTCTTCAATGAAGCGTTTTATAATGTAAATCTTCATAAAGTAGAACACAAGCATTAAAGAGAAAAACGATCTATTAAAATACGGAATGATTACTTTTGAAGAGGTTCATTAAATTTTAACACCAAGAAAAGTAATTAAGGTTGCTTTACAAAAAGGGGAATAAGGAACGAAGTACAAGATTTGATAACGATGAGAGAATCGTAGAAGAATTATTCAACAGTATCCAATAAAATAGCAGTGTTAGCCGTAAACCAAAAACATATTTGCATGAATACAAGGAAACTCGCAACTGTCGACGAGGCCAGATAATTTTTAACAGGGCTTGGTGATAAAAATCAGTAAACATCATATATTACGATGCGTATCAGGACGTACATTTATTTCATGTGTGATTTCGAATATGAATCATGAGTTTATCAGAGAGAGGAGAAGCACCTTGATAGGTTATCTGTCTAACAAGAGCTGGGCTTATGACATATTAACTTTCAATGCTTTATATAGAGATACATTCATGGAAGAAAGGTTTAATTGTTTAATATACACACGGCGCATCGCAATTTTCAAAATAATAACCATAAAAAACAACAGAAATTAATATATGATACGATAATATTTTAATTTATTATAAACGTCTATTTCGAAAATATCGACATCTATACATGCCTGTATCTGAGCCTGACATAGTGATCTATCAACGCAAAGCCAAACCAAAAAATTTGGCATGGATTTAGATATTATCAATGAAGGATTTTGATCAAATCCCACGGGCACGGAGAAAACCGATACACCCGGGTGAAATTCGTTTTTCCTAAAGCAATTACATAAAAAATACACGTAAACGGCCTCGTCTTAAACGAAAACTACGCACCATAAAAGCACGTGAAAAACAAACACATTAAAATTTATTCAAGTGTTCACAATAAAGTTGCGTCACAGACCTTGAAGCCGGTTATATTGATAAGCGTAAAATGTGTTCGCGTTACCTGTAACAGAAAGGAATAAAAGATTAACATTTACATAATTTAACATCAAACGTAAGTGTACAAAATAGAGTATAATATCGTATGTTTATTTACGGGGTTGACGTCTAGAACAATTTTTTATTATTACATGCTATTTGTATCCCACTGCTGGGCAAAGACTGTTTTTCGCCTCCTTTCGAATCTCTTGTTGGCGAGCATCTCCCAATTCGAGTAAAAGGCGTCTATCTCATCCCTCCAGAAAACTGAAGACACATTTAAAACATTTTTAAAGTTTGAACTACATAACATGTATTTTGTTTTAAGAAATGAAGGATCTTTTATTTTACGACAAACTGATTCTATTCAAAAATTAAGATCTTCGATAATAATTCCTGTGTTAACACAATCTTCTTTAAAGATGTTTCTTGTGAAACTTTTTATCAAAAAATGTGATTTAGACCAGCTAAAGAGAACTTTTTAGAAACTCTCAGTGATCGGTAGGCATTAGATCCTTATCGATCTATTAAACGACGTTTATCTTTACAGATTGAAATTAAATTACCTATCAATATCTACTCAATTAAATAATTCCAACTCACGACAGAAATAAACGTTCTTGATAAAATTATTATTATAATTTACGACAAGTTATTTGCAAACTTGTTTAACACATGTTTAAAATATACATTACGAGTTACATAATCGTGAATATTTTGTATTCATACGATAAATCTGTAATCAAATAACGTCCCATAGATCAAGTATCAGTATGCCAACGAGATATTACGTCTCACCGCAACCTTTGCCCTGTCAACCTTTGAGTTTAAAATCGATTGTAGAAACAAGCCTGTAATTTTCTTATCGTCGAATCGCTTAAACAATTTGGTTAATGGTATTGATAAGAATATCTACCCTAATTGTATGTCACATTCATCACAATTGTTATTTGTATCACAAGTAACTTTCCTTATGGTAGGCATCCACATAACGTTATTGTACGCATAGGACCGACTGTAATATGCTTTGTATATAATTTCACACAAATGCTTCTTCTGATCTTCTGATCTGCATCGTGCGGAACGCATTTCCTCTAAAATAAAGAATCATATGCAATATGTGGACGCCTAACAGTATTCAACACTTGCATAGTTGCATCTTAACCTATTCACCTTAACATGCGATCATTTCGAGAAAGATACGAAATGGCAAACGTGATTTATTTTATTAAAAAGAGAATATTTCTTTTTTTTGCCATTGTTTTTTTCCAAACACCATACAAATTATATTACTTTTCTTAAATTAATATAATAGTTTATCTCTACGGCGGCGATTCTCTTAGTTCGGTAGTATCCTGCCATCGAATACGAAAATATGAATTTTGTTCATATCTACTTCATCCAACAAACTTATATATCGGGTGCCATGCGTTCGACAATATCGTTGTTCAAAATACAGTAATTGAGCTAAAGAACATCCATCACTACAATACAAGGCGGAGACATGCCCTACCTCAACAAGGAAACTAGTATCACAGCGATAAATCACAGTCATTTCGTAAAATTGGCCGAATCTTCAAGGCGTCACCTTTCCTTCCGTCCTTTTCACCGCGGAAATAATATTTTAAGGCTTCCGACCGCCCCCGCTTAGCAAACTTGAATAAAAATACAATTATATTTTTAAGTCATGCGCCGCCAGTGAAAGCCGATAATGATTTTTTGTAAACCTCCGAATCTTTCATCAAATCGGGAATATTATAGATATTACCTACCGCCGCAATCGTAAAAAATTACGGGCCTATAATTTAAATATAAAAGCGTAGCTCGGGAGCGGTTCGGCATCACAATGGCATACTGTCCTTGAATTAGCACCGGAACCATTGTCAATGCGCACAATAACGAGGGATAGGCTTTGCCTAGATTTTACCGGTGCGCGCCAACCACTGCCAACTATGCAGCGGTATTCAAAACTACTTTCAGCGTAACTAACCTTCATACCACATCAATAATTGGCACTTACCTACTTAAGCAAACAGCTCTTAGTACATAAAGTATATTTTATTTATTCAGAGTTAAGGAATAGAGAGTGCACTTCTGTAATATAATATCAATTGCGCAGGTGGCATGTCTCTGTTGAGATTGGGCACCAGAGCCAAAATCGGTAAGGGGAGCTATATATATGTTTATTGCTGAATGTTCCACATTTTTATGTTTCTATCAACAACCACATATGATTGATATCAAAACAATGTCCATTATGGGTCACTTGACGACACGGCTCGGGTGGCATTTTGATGGCTTCAATTTATTATCTTCATTCGAACGCTCCGTCAACGTCCGAGGGGCGATACACCAATCAATGGGGTAATGATGGCGATTATACCCCGTAATTAAGTCACTCTACATGACATTGCGAAATTGATGTCATCAATAAGCTTGCTCGAAAGCGTGATTCTGTAGAAAACGATCAGATTTCCATCGTAATGCGTACAGAGTAAGCTAACGATCCAATTTATTATGTAAGGAACATTAAAATGCACTCGAATTTTCCTCGAGTACCGTATAAATAATACAATATGGGTCAGTCGGCCATCGCGCCTGCAACCGACAGCGCATCCCTTCTCAAATTAAATCATCCTCACGTGCCCCTAATTAAGGCAGTTGCAGGAGAACGTACTCTACGTTAAAATGCAGCGATTTTAGTAAACAAAATTCCAAACTTTAATAAAAAGGGAGAACGGTAAACCAACCATCGTAAACTATATTGCGCCAGAGAAAATACTGAATATATTCTAGCTAAGGATGGCAGCGCTCGCCAAACAAGCGCGTTGCTAAATAAAAATATAATTTTATTTACATCGTTGGCTTTATTGGTTTATCGTAAGTTCATCGCAGACAAGATAATATTGTATTGAAATAACACGAACTTTGATAAGGCTATAAATAAATTTATGTATTAAATTTAACTACAAATGCTTTCAGATTTAATGCTAGCTATTGCTCGTGTTTTGGTAGAGCTTAAGAGATATTTATTAGGAATAAAATGTATCATTGATAATGAACTCAAGTTATTCCATTTGACACTCGTGCTCAATCACTTTACAATTTACGAGTAACATTTTCCAGGACAAAGTGAAACAATTTTATTCATCAGACAGAAATTGCGTAATTTACTACGGAAAATCTACGAAAAATATTTCACGTACAAAATAGATATCGTTCCACTTGTCCGAAATAGATAACAATAGAAGTTTCAACATCGCGCAATAAGCTCGTACGATATACACAAACTGATTAAGATAAAAACAGAGTAATTTACATTACCATATTGATATCGAGATAGCGCTTGTATGCGGTCTAGTAATGCGTCATAGCTATCGATTTATTAGAGAATAAGTCACTCGATACAGCTCAGAGAATGGAAAGGTTGTCGTCGACCCACACGCGCGCCAGAAGGACGCAGAGCCTCGGGGAGGCTGAGGTCATGATAGGCGATACAATTAAACCCGATAAGATACCATTGTTTAATTAGACACGTGTGAAGAACATTTTAATTAAAGCCAAAGGTACGGTAAATATCAAAGTAAGACAAAATAAACGGGACATAAACTTATTTAAAAGGTATAAAACTAGCCCATAACTTTATTGTTCTGTACACAACTTTAATTATGCACTACAACTTCTAGGTTCTTTGGTCAACGAACGAATCAAGTCATAAAAGTTCGACGGTGAAAAGTTGCATAGTTTCTTTACTTTGTCTATACTTTATATTATTAAACAGTACTTACACTTATTTAAAGCAATGGACGCAAAAGAGAATTTCATATCGATCCAATCAGAGAATTAACTCAGATCGAAACTAACTGACCCAGAAACTGTGATTGAGTTCCGTTGTAGTGCCTACAAACAAGGAGTTATTTATACTGACTGATCATTCGCTTTTTAAACAACAGAAACTCATTTAAGCACAAAAAGCAAATACTTGAACCACTGTTCATTATATCAAGAGTAATATTTAGTTAAACTTATTTACATAATCTTAATTAATTTTGACGATAACGATGACTTATTAATCGTTAATAATGATTATTTACGACGCGAAAAATTAAGTCCCAACTGGGTCACAATGTATAAGCCCGGAGAAAACGTAAGCTTTATGACGTCATAAATTCCGCTATTACATCGCGTCGCTGCCGCCGACCTGCGAACTTTGTTGCACATTAGCATAGGACGGCAGTTATTTGATAGCCGAATAAACAAAGTGCGGTAGACAGTATAATGTTTGTCATGACGATAGGATTTCACGTTCTCAGGATCGGCATAAAAACATTGTATGGGAGCATTCTTATCGGGGAGCAACCCTTTATCGTCGGCTGAGTCACGGCCGCCCGCGGCGCCGTATTTAGGTTAAACACGGTCGCTGCAACTCGATAACTTGACGCGTTGATGCATGTATACGGGCGGAGGCGATACGTTGGATGGCTTTTTTGTGGTATCGCTACGTAACTGTGCTTTTAGTTTTCACTAATGTGCATGTTGAACGGTTTGCTCAATGGCTGGAAGGAGATGTGGGAAAGTTTAATCGTCCTCTGTATAAAACATTTTTTATCTATTTTTAAAATAACTTCTATTTAACTGACTCTCATATAAATATGAAGTCCAAATAACTTATAAAACACAACGATTAAAAGCAAGTTAAATCTCAATTATTGCTTCACGATACACATAACTATTGAAATTTCAATTTACATTCATACATGATCAGCGAATATGTAAACCACGTATAACCATTCCAATTTGACCAAACATCATCCCAGTAATTGAATACTGCAATAAACCTCGAACCAGACGCGGCCAAAGCGATCATCCAAACATACCGATAACAAACAGTTCATAACGTAAACATAATAAAGCTATCGAATGACAAACATCGGGATGACTAATTAATTTTCACTTACACCCATACTCGTCACAACTAAAGTCTGGCGGGAGACACGTCGGCGGTAAACAATACTGGCTGATTCACGGCGTGGATAATGCAACTGTTTTGTATACAATACCGGTACATAAAGCACTCAGCGGCAAATATTGTTATGACACGAGATGAATTTCGAGTGGTGACATACGCTTAAAGAATCATTAATTGTTACGAAACAAGGAAAGGATCGATTTCGCTTATTTTTCCTTAAAGGATTAATAAGAATAAATTTATGATACGACGGCTAAAGCTATTAGTATTCCGTACTATCCCATTACCCACACCCGCCATTAAACATAAAATATTGTGGGGCTTTGGACTCCGTACTGTTCCAAAAGGGGTAAATCATATTTAGCATCTATGAATATATGATTCTCCTATTCTGGAATTGTTTAAGCTGATATAACCTTACTGCACTAATGATATTTTATTCATAGTATGATGATTACGTATATAATTCATAGATTATTACATAGGTATAAAAAAGAGCTTATATCTAATCTTGCCCGCCTGTCTTTTACTTACTTTTAAATTAAATTAATGTGTTTTTAAAAATGTCACTAGACCAATTATTAAAATAGTTATATTTTGTGATATTAGGTATATGCGGGTGAAAGCAAATATATAAACGTCATTTCAACATTGCCCATACAGCAGTAGTGTACGGTCTAACAATTTTCAAAACTTCATTGTCTATGCCGTTGACCTCAATTCTTAAGTATAGCTTCATAGCGTAGTACTTCGCGAAAATTATTCCATAACGTAAAAATATTGTAAATTCATTCTTAGGTCGATGAGAGTAGGGTTTCTATTAAAATTGTGTCGTAAGTCTCCGCTAAGCGCTTTAATAGAACTGATGCGATTATGTCACCTGCACTAACTTGATTAAAAAATCCAGGTTTAACGTTACTCAGAAGAGCGAAATAGCGAGTAAGAAATTCAATTAAATGGCGTCGAAGCTGTATGGGCGAGCGCGGACGCTCTTCTGTATAATGAAAATTTCGATAACGGTCAAATTGCCTGCATAATTGCCTCGGACAGGTTTTTATGCAGTGCCGTACAGGGCCAGCGATACTCCGTTTTATTTGGTATGTGATGAAATTTGGGCCGAGCAATTAAAGAAACACACTTGATTACTTCTCGTATTAAATGGTGCTTTATATTCATTGGAAGGTCCTTGCTTCTTTATTCGCTTCACTACTGATTTTTGGCATTGATATATGACATTTAATTGTATTCGTACATTCCAATAAAGCCATAAGAAGCACGATTCGGAGTCTTAAAACTGTACCGTTTTTATTAAAAATTGTTGATAACCTCTCCTACTTCCCGAGACAATGATTGGCCACTCAATTTGCACAAACAGTGACTACATCAATAAACAAATTAATCATAAATACAAAATTCGTTACAAAGAACAAAGACGACAGCAACGCAGCGAGCCACACTAATGGAGGACAAAACCCTATCTAATAATGTGACTAATGATCCGTCAATGTCAATTCATCACAACAAATATTTGCGCGGCCTACACCTTAATGAATAAACAAAGGGTCGATAATTTACAATGATAGAACGCTGTCGTGGTGAATCGCTAAATTGTGTGTATTCAAATTCAACAGTTTTATTACAAAAGGCAGATAAGAGTCAAACTCGTGTATGTTCTTCAGTTTTCATACCTACACACATTCCACGCACACATACACAGATGCATTTCTCAAAAGGATGACATTGAGATTAGAGTGAAAGGAAATCTTGGCTTGTATATCATTGACAGTTAGAAGCGTGGCGCCCGAAGGCCCAGTTTAGAGTGGTCCGATATAGCTCGAGAAATCGTATCTGTGAACCGTGTCAATGTGAGTTGCTCGAGCGGAACTTGTGTAGTTTGATTCCTGTATCTAACATGCGATAAAACCCCTCAATTTGAATACACACAAGCGATTCATCACGACAACGTTCTATCATTGCTCATGAAATATGCTCATTAGTTTGCGGCTTTCTCACTTTCTTGTTTTACACGAAATTTGCCCAAATTCAAGTAAATATACCCTACGACAACATTTAAATTAACTAGTAACAGGTGCTTCTGAATGAAACATTATAGAAACCAACATAAAATATTATTTTTTTATTAACTTAAGAAAAACCATAAGTATTACAGTATAAAGTAGGGGCAATATAAAAATACGAAAACGTTATTTATCTGTTAATGAAATGCAGATTTCAATACATTGTTAATAAATCCGTTCAGCCATGAAACTATCGGCAGCAATAAATCAACTGCGTTCGACTCGTTGAAACTCTTTCTCGAATAATTTACAGAAACATTAATAAACAGTACATTATAGAGGCTCGCATTATTGTGATTGCTAATAATAGTGCTTTGGGTACAGCCTTAAGAATAGGACAGGAAGAAAGTACCTAACGGTAGTCACGACAACTCACAAGTATAAAACATGCTTTAATCACAATATGTATTGTTAGTTACATTTGTTTACAGTATCTGAAATGTCAATGTCATGATAGTGGAATAAAGTGGTGCCATCTATATAATTGATTATAGAATATTATTTTAAATGAAGTCTTGGGTTTTTTAAGAATTCAATGCATTAGTTAACTTTGCATTGTATTTAATATTTTTTTAATTATTAGAGTTTTTTAAGAATTCAATGCATTAGTTAATTTTGCATTGTATTTAATATTTTTTTAATTATTATTGAAAATCGACATAAAGTAAAACTAGCGCCATGTATCTGTTGTTCAGGATATTGTTGATTACCGACTCTGAAACGTTGTGTCATTGACTATTATAAAATAGGTTGTTACGACTGTACTATCCCAAATAATTCCTAACATTATAGTATATTTTATAACTAGCTGTTCCGCGCGTCTTCGCTCCCGTAACATAATTTTTTATAGCCTTTCTTGATTAATGAACTTCACAAGAAGTATATTTTCAAACTATATTCATGCAAATTAGACGAAATAGACGTTAAAGGCCATGAATGATGATGATTCATGCAAATAAAGATTTCATTTCATTTCATTTCAAATCCACCAAGTAGTTTCTGAGATTAGCGCGATCAAAAGATACAACTCCCCAGCTTCATATTATTAGTATAGACATTGTTCTACGATTTCAAATTATTTGAACGTTGATGCGTGTTGATTGAATCTCTATATTTCGATGAACTGCTGTCAATTTCGGGATATCCATAGCTAACCAAACGGATTGAACGATGAACGGGATCCAATCTCCTAACCCTCACATCTCTTCCGTTCTATTGCATGGCCTGCAGTGCCCCTGTGGTTGCGAGTGGGGGAGATAACTTGTCGGTTCATTATAATAGATAAACGGTCTTTGTTACACGAGCAGACTGAGAGGAAACCAGTCTACTTGAATGTGATTAAGCTCGGTCCCTCATTTTTCGGTACGTGTGTAACGTGCGACCACCATGACAGTTCAAATAAATCGATTAGAGTCATAATAAAGAGTTGATTTTGGAGACCTCAGAAAGGATATATAGGATATTAGGAAATACACGTAGAAACCGCGGGGCACAGCCGGTATTCTGTATCATTATTTTCACAGCGGCAAAGACATGTAAATTTTAAAATAGACGTATCTAAATATGAAATCTTATTTTAATATCCATTACCATAATTAGCATCATAAAATACGTATGCATCTTAACCGCTGTAATGTACTTGGAATGCATCCAAACATGCCTCGTTGATTAATATCTACCCAATAATTTATTCCTAAATTACCTCCTATTGACCGTTATTCATACTCGTTAATCCACTGAAATATATCGACCAACTATCATTGAGGCACAATTTGATAGTTCAAAATAAATTATACCTATACAGACCCTAAATTATTGTGAATGTTTGGATGTTTGTGTAAAAAACTACTGAACAGATTACGGTAAAATTTCTTATAAAGATAGACTTTTAAGTTTTAACTATATTGGCTGATAGAATACTTTTTACCTTTTAGGACATCTTTTTTGATACATCTATAGATCCCAAATTTAACGCGAGCAAAGCGCAGGCAGAAACTGAGTTATTCATCATATCGATTAATTCAGTAAAATAAATGTTTTAACTCTAGGAAATAAAGTATACCTTCTTAAAAACCACAACGAAATGATTTTATATTCTTACGTGCATGTTAACATGTCATTGTAACTGGGTTATACAACGTATTTTTCCAATGTGGCCCGCGGCAAAGAAGGGTGTTTCGATGGTATAAATAGATCAATATTTGTTACGATACAAAACGTAGATACAATCAAAGCATCAACGACATTACTGATTAATTGGACGTAACGTTGAAGGTTGGAACATAAAGACCGATATAATAAAATTTCAACTACATTCACGTACGTGTACTTTTGCCTAACAACAAAACAAATATAGCAAGAATGCTATGAAACTGGTTACAAATGGAGCTATTTCTTTCTTTTTCATAAAGTTCAAGTTCCCTTACACGTATCTAGTCTAATTTCTATACATATAAGCCACCAATTAGCTGGAGAAAAGAGGCATAAGACAATGCTAAGAAGCAAACCGCTAAACACATGCAAATCGTTTATTGGTTGTACAATCAGATCGCGAGCATCCAGTCAAGCGTGCGCCGGTCATTGCCTCCTGACACGACTGCACGATAATAATTATTCAACTAATGAGATGCAAGACATATTGTTTGTTAATGGGTGCTACGAACTAATCGAAAGAGGGCAACATTAATTAATACTAACTGATAAAATAAAATTGCTAAAGTCGATTCGAAAGTTTGAAAAATAAACATTTTGGAGTTTATGTTTAGTGTTATATACATCTACTGGTTTTGTTGATGACTTATAAACGTTTCTGTGTGTCCTTAACCATCATTGTTGTGAGTATAAGGATGTAATGAATAATAGTCAACATAATATCGCATTTGCATAACCCAACAGCTTCAAAACTTACTCAACATTCCGAGCGACCGCAAATCATCAATTATTTACATGAAGGTGAGTTTGCACTTACACTTACGCGATATGGTAAAGGCTGAATACTGATAATGTTTTAATATAAATGGATTATTGTCTTGCTCCGTCGGTTCCATTAAAACTTATTGAAGATGTCTGAGAAGTTTGCATAGTAAGACAACAAGGAAAGTAAAAGATGTTCATAGCTAATGAGCATCTTTGAAAACAAGGAAAGCAAGGACTCTAAATAAAAGCGTACTTTCTGTTACCCAATGTGGGAATTTGGACTGTCTCGTTTCCTTATTCTTAACAAGAATCTATGCATCCCTTATCAGTCGACAAATTCTGATTTCAAATTACGATTGGCGTTAATTAGTATACATTGAATAATATTTCCCTATGTAAAGTATATGAATAAACATACTCGTATATCGTTAGCCTTTCCGTCTCCATTAATAAATTGCAGAAAATATTCTGCAAGACATCGGCATACATACAGCCTACATAAACAGCGTCTTGGCAAGATAGACGGCCAGTCCTCTTCCAATTAATATTTATGTTTATGACGTCATTACCGTCCACCGTAAGTACACGTAGATAAGAAACACTCCACTATATTTTATCTTATAATGTTTACGAGTGATACGGTGAACTACCGAAGTCCTATCGCGAAAACATCCCTATAATAAATAAATAATAATATTTTTATTTAATTGATTATTAAAAAAATGGGCAAGCCACATTTGCAGACGTGAAGATAATTGATGGACCTTCAGGATCCTAAATAACTCACGAACCGGAAAAAGAAGGGTTTGTGTCAGCCCACTAGATGGGTTAATGACATAGTAAAAATATTAGGAAGAAATTGAACGCGGAGTGCCAGAGAAAGGGAAAAATGGTTTGCTCAGAAAGAGGTCTATACCAAACATTGGATGTAATTTAATTGGGTTAAAAGTAAAAAGTAAATTATTTCATAAAGTAAAAATATATTATGATAAAAAATTGATGGTAGTGAAAGAAAAACTAAGTAAATGTTAATTAAAGTTCATACGCAAACTGGTGGTAAGTCTATAACGGGATAGAGGGGGAGCGTGCGGCCTTGATATTCACCTGTCATATTTAATTGACCTTTAAGTAAACAGCATACATTTGATCTATTTATATTCTGCACAATAGCGATAACCAACATTAATGAGTAATTCGAAATATCTACGCCCATTTTAGATGATGAATCAGTCGTTTGAAATACATCTTGAATTAATAGCAAAGAATTCTTTTAAGACTATATTAAAAACAAATCACCTTAAAAAGGCATTATTCATTATATATGTAGGTTTGCCTGTGTTCTGAAAGACAGGCTCCTTATACAACAAACGATTTTAAGCAAAAAATAAGAACCAAAAAAGAGAGTATAAAATACTTCAATTCATAAACAAGTTCACAAAGCATCCAATTTAGAAAATCGCATTATATATCATGTAAATTTTGCTCTTCCAAATTGCTACAAACATTGTTACATGTAACACACGTGCGACACAAAATTCGCCAGGCCTTCAGTCAAACGGGGGCACTAATAAAGAGACACTTGATACCACGTGTAACATCGCAAATAGACCCCATGCCGGGGCCGGGGACAATGGATCGTTTCCGCGCCTTGCCACCTCATTACGTGAAGGATGGGCCTTTTAATCTAATTCGTTTGATCTCGATATAGGTAATTTAATCAATATTTGTTTTACGTGGCTTACACAAAAACAATTGAATGCTCTGTTTTTGTGCGACAATTTCAGTATAAAAATCTTCAACATTAATGACTCTTTTAACAAAAGCTTTATACGTTAATTAAATCCAAACTTAAACACTATTATAGCGTGCGAATTTTCATACAATGTTACAATTTGAGACACGATTACAGACAGCTCTGCTGCTTCAAAGTACGTCAAAGTTGGATTAAAATCTAAAACTTAACATGTTACAGACAAGCAGCGGTTCTGTGTCTAGTAGAACGCTCGAGTTTAACTTTAACCGACCTATTTAATCCACACTACGATTCGATGAAACAAAGAAGCTAGTCTACGTTTCAATGAATAACTCTTTCTCAGTTCACCAAATACCTAAATAACAATCAATAAGCAACAATCCCAAAGGCGTCAAGAAAAGTGTGCAAGTCGTGTTAGTTTTTCAATAGGCCTGAGCGAAACAAAAATGCGGAACAAAGCGGTGAGAGCGGCTATTGTGCAGTGTGGCACTTAGCGGCTTCGGCGACATCGGCCCACTGGGGCTCTAATCATATCTTCCGGTCAATAAACAGCTAGAAACAATGTCTTACGAGAACAGCTTTATAAGTCTCTTGGTTGGAACGAGAAAAAGTGTGAACGCTTTAAATATCAAGTGAGCAGTCAAGATGACGAAGTTAAATCAGTTATCTTAATCTTCAATGTACTTGCATACATTGTAGATCTAAGACAGTATTGGAAAACGTCCCGATATTCATCATTAAAAATATTGACTGCAACAATTAAAAAAAAACCAACAACATTATTTATGCACGTAACAATTATTGCCAGATTTGAAGCTATGTTACATCATCATGAACTATTATGAAACCTATCAAAGTTGACAGTGACATAATAATGTGACATAGCCAATGTTTCACTTTTCACGTCTGTTTCTCGAATGCAAACAGTAAACAAGTTTCATTTCTAATCATTTAGCCAACTCATCTAATCGCGTAAAGCGATAAATAATACTTCCTGGTGTTACCACTTTCCGCGTATACTTGAAGATATATTACAAAACCGCATCATCTGTGAGTTAAATCTCATATGAAACTCATGATTTGCTTAGAAATTAATTTGCAACAACATCGCAGTCTTTGTTATAATCTGTAATAATAATATTAAGCTGAAGAGATTTTTGTTTGTTTGACCCTAGTCACAAGAACTACTGGCCCGATAACCGTTTTGTGTTAGTTAGATTACTAGTTGAGGAAGACTATATAGCTATATAGGTACATTATGCTACGGTAGCGCAGTCACGCGGAACAGCTAGTTTGTAAAAAAAATTCTCTAGTTTTTAAATATATAATACTCATGCGTAATCAAATACAAGAAATAGTCTCAATATGTATATTATTCGATCAAACAGCCTCAGTTCTCGTAATCACCAGTGCATCAACCGCAGAGAAACGACCTGTGTTAATGGCGATGTTTTATTGGCTTGGCCTAATTGCCTCCCGTCCCGCATTAACATCGTTTTCGTGGCGACCTAGATAAAATATTATGCGACTTGTTTTCCGAATTCTCCGCGGTTTCTTGAGAAACACAACCGCTGCATAAATCACTGCGCATTATTTACGTCTGTATTTTATCGTGCGATAATTCCGCTCGATTAAAAATATATTACATTACCGTCATATATTTATCGCATCGAAAACACGTGGCACGTGCGATCGAGTAAAAGAAACGAAGGTCCGGCGCCAACATTTTCAATTTTCCAAGCGAACAGTCAGCTGAGCCCGAAATGTATCCCACGTTTTTTAGGATGGATGAGAGCCCGACGCCTTTCAATCACCTGCCCTGACAGTCATACAAAAGAAAAACGAAATAGCAAACGCTCTACAAAGTTATCGATTTTATCTTCAACACATAACGGATGAAATGCCAAAGAGCGATACGTTGCAGTGAAATCGTTAGAGCTTTACTAAATTTCTAGTGTAGCTCATACAGAAGGGATATATTAACATGAGTATAAATTACGTTATGCGATGAAATAAACGCGCGGTGTTAATAGCGACAGTGTATTAAACAAATGCTATAAATAATAGACCCACCTCTGGACCGGTTGCGACGGTCGTGAGGTAATGCGTACATATCAGCATTACAGTTGTAGCTGTAAAAACTTGTATCCGCAACAGGTGGGATTACATCTTAGGCTAGGTATAACGAGCGCACACCAATCCGGTTCTGTCGTCGATCGCGAGATTGGCATTAGCAGACGTTTGTATTAAATTCAGAATTGAACACTGCGACAAACATCTAATTCGAGACAATACTCTGGTATAGTTTGATAGATTGAGTGATACAGAATTGAATGAAAAGGAAATCTTTAGGTAGGTGGATGTGGCAATGGATTATGGCGCTGAAGGGTGTGGGTTCGATCCCCACGAGAAGAAAATTATGATGAGATGAACATTGTAATTTTTACTGTCTGGGTGTTTATTTGTCTATAGTACCTATGTATTTATGTATTTACAAAAAAATAGTATGTTAAAGTATGTCTTTCAGTTATCTAGTTTCCATAGTACAACCTTTAACTTAGTTTGGGACTAGATGCCGTAGTAGTGTAAAATATGTAAAAAAAAGTTATACTAAATATTGCAAGGACATAAGTGAAAACCTAGAAAGGAATATTAAGCAAATAACCGAGAGCATCGGCCAAGTGACGCATGCGCGCCTCCTGCGCAACGGTCAATTTACTAAATTTATAACAGCTGCAAGGTCGCAGAAGGATAACGACCCGGCCCACATATTACGAAACACATATTCAGGTTCCAAAAAACTCTTACAACCGGCCGATCTTAGTGTCTCGTCTTCCCCAAATACCGCTCGCTTTAAAACTTAATCACAATAGAATTTAACTTTGAATAACATAGGTAATTAGTCATAGTCGGAATGCACGTGAAAAAATAAATTACTAGCACCAGACAGATTACGGCATAATTGAATCGCTCCAAATGAAACGTGTTCATCCCAAATTGAATGGTTAACAAAAAAAGCATTGGATTTAACATCGTCATCTCCGCTAACTCGTTCCCAGCTTTGAGATTGATCTTTCCATTACAATGTTGATCGAAATGGAATGGTCATAAAAAGTACATTTCCCAGTCTTTCTATTACTCAAATTAAGATTTATTATACAATTTTACATTACCGTCTGTTTACTCGTTGTCTAAATTATATAATAGGTTGTGTAAAACATCATAATTGAATGTCTGTTATTGTAAACAGGGCCGCCATGTTTACGGGTTAAAGCTGATCGGTCGAAAGCGCTCGTTATCGAGTTATCGTTAATTTTCTCTAATAGCATTACCTCCAGCCCGATCCGTGTATTGCATGCTCGTATAATATGGTTACAATCACTAAAATTTTAACTGCATGACCCGGTTCGATGATTGAATTAGATTTAAGTGTTTGAAGATGATGTTATGAATAAATTCCTTTAAGTAACGATGGTTATAGTGGTATTGATAATATGGCATCATGCTCTGATTTATATTGCCTTTAGAAAGTGTTTACAATTCACTTCACTCCACTAAAAAGATACTAGTAAGAAACTTGATAGTTAGTCTTTTTAAAATCCAATGAACGCGACAAACAATTATTCCCGTATCTTTGATAGCCAAAGTCAAAGCTTCTCTTCATAACTAAAGGATTGCGTTAAAATACTTTACATCATTTTTGTTAGTTCTTAGTTAAGTACTATTATACAATGCGTATGTATACCTTCAATTACTAATAGTATCCATAAATAAGCGCAAAGCAATATCAAATACAGAGTAATTAAAGGGATTCGTAATTAACGCAATATTGGATTGGCCACTGGGTTCGTGATAAGTGAGGCATTAGAGGTTACACCGTTTAAGTTATTATAGAAGCCTCTTCAATACCCCCCTAATGAGATTATCCATCGTTCCCTCTGACGTGAATCAACGTGTGGAACATTACACCGCTGTTTCGATTCGCCTTATTCATGACCGTTTATTGGGTTTATAATTTATAACTGCCTTAGTAACTTGAAACACAGCTGTCTATGGAATAACTTCAAGTGTTGAACATAAAGATATGATTTATTCAATTAAAAAGGATAATTGTGTACCTACCTCTATGAAATTATTATATTTTCTATCGCGGCTTATACATTCACGAAGTAAAATGAGTGTTACGCAACATCACATTAAACTAATATAATTTTCATCAAACGCAGCAAATTGTTTCAAACCTTTCTCTAACTCATGTATGTGTGTTTGCAAACGATTCGAGAGGTTTATTCAGACCGTGTTTATCAACACATACCATTTTCTTAAATATAATATGCGTTCTCGTCTTTTCATTCATCGCAAACAATACAATTCGTAAAGTAAACGCTATCACCCCGATCCTCGAGTGGAGAGTATAAATACGAATTGTTTAAACTCCAATGACGCCCGCGCTCGCTTTTGTAAACATTTTGAACGTTGCATGCAATTATATTTAAAACAAAAGCAAAAATATTTTCGCGAAAATTATTATTACTAGTAATTTTAAAACAATGAACATTTTATGAACGACGCGAACGTTCCGCGAGATAAAAGACTCGTTAGTTTGTTTCGTGTTAACGCTTCTATTAATATTCGATTTCATACATGAGATTGTTTGATGTATTATTAAACTTCATTATTTGAATAATTCCAGCTTCATTTCACTTACTTTCATAAAATTACAATCAAAGAGTTTCATAAATGGATTGTTACAGAGTATTTTAAACATTGTGTATATTACCCAAATGTTTTTATCTACATTAATATTATATGGAAACATTTGTGTTTTGTATGTATATGTGTAATGTTGTTAATATTAAAAATTCTTTCACCACTAGAAAGCTGCACAGAGTGACATAGGCTATGGGAGCGAAGCTGCGCGGAACAGGTAGTTATTTAATCCATGAAACTCTAAACAATAAAGTACCTACGCGCATCAAAGAAACGTATCCAGCCCATATGAGCAAGTAGGGACAAATTACATATCGTAACTACAGTTAATGTGCCGTGAACACCCCGTAATGCCGTATGTCAAAGGTCGGATAGCTATCAACAACGTCAATATTCTCGTAATCTTGTTTACCGTTCCATATGTTACATGTTTATCCGTCTATCGAATTATAAACACGTTGCACAGCTGTAAAACACTCATTCAATGGCGTTCGAAAAATATTTACGAGTTGCGTCGAGCATGTTTACGAAGATTCGCTCGTCGAAAACACTCGCTTGTGAAATCATTGAGATCTTATCGAATGCCATAAGTACCATCTTAATCTCTGCGTATTAGAAAACATGCTCTTATATAAATCTTTTAAGATGATTTGTGATTCAAAATCATAAGATATCTGCGAGAGGAAATTTATTTCCTATTGCACAGCGTAAAAGGAAATCTCTACAATGTTGTCATATATCCATAAGGAATACGAAAGAATTATTATTTTTAATAGAAAGGCTCCTTAAACTTAAGTTAACATTTTAGACAAAAAGTTAAGAAGTTCAATTAATGAGTCTATCGTTGACGAAATAATCGCTATTTTCGATATTGATCTTTTCAGCAGTCTAAATTCTTATTTCTTTAAAACCTTTTTCATCGACATAGAGACCAATTGTCGGTTCTCAAAGTACAAATGAAAAATGTCGCCCTGACCTTAACCTTATCCGAACCCCAATTGAGACTTTTAGGTTGTCCTTGTCCGCCAAATGCTAAAGTCCAATCACTTCACAATTTTCACAATTATAAGTACATTGTACAACTTTCTTAAGCGTTTTTATTTATAGTAATCCAATAGAATACTGTTTTAATTACATAAAATGGGCCAAGTGCGAGTCTGAATCGCACACGAAGTGTTCCGCATATTCCGTATATATCCTTAATATTTATTTATTTTTATATTTATAGTGGTTTTATATCCGTTGTAATAGTGGTAACGAGAATTCAGCAGATACAGCCTAGTGACAGATAGACACACAGCGGAGACTCAGCAAGAGGGTACCCTCAAAAGAAATATTTATTTTCTTTATACTTACGTAGATATAGCAATAAAACTCATGTTCTACCTTAAGACTAATCTAAAATATCACAGTTTGAAACGACGATGTAAAACGTTTGGCCTCGTTTCGTAAGGCGCGATAAAGATGTATCTATACAAAGCATTTAAGAGGATTGCCAAATACTCATAAATAATCCGTGTTTAGGAATGGATTAAGATAATGTTTTGGAATGGATTAAGATAACAGATTCCTTTATTAATAGGACATCTACGTTAAAAACAATATAGAGCATTATAATTTTACATTTAATAGACGGTGTTGTCTCAATAATGCAATAAATAAAATATTTTAGGATTTGAATTGAAAGAAATATCTAATATTTTACAATAAAAGAGCAATCTCTCTCAAACTCATTAATCACATTTCAAATCTTTCAAGTTTCAGACCTGAACAGAAACTCAAACTTCGCAAGTCAATAAAACGTTTAATATAATTATAACTTCATCATAATCGAGTCCCAATCGAACCCTCGGCCTCCGAACCGTCGATAAAGCGAATTCGTAACTTTCATTCCGACCTTACAACTTGGAGAGCGCACCCCGCCTCGAGCCTCGAGCCCGCATTGCAGTCTACGTCAAGGACTTATAGAATCCCTGACAACCTGCGAGGTGATTCATGCAGCCTTACCGCTCAGCCACAGCTAACCGCGATGCGATTTGCGGCGCCGTATGCGGCGAGGCAACCGATGGGCGATGAAAACAAATGTAAGACAATGTATGAAGGTGGCCACAGCTACTGGTAATGCGAATTGCGGTGAGGTGCGATGTGCGAATTAAAA
>LQNK01001975.1:304974-353459 GCA_001586405.1 Phoebis sennae
TGGCGAGTATCGAGGAGGCCACAGCTCATCGCGCCGCCCGCCGCGCCCCCAGTCGCATCGCCAGAAGCTGTGGCCGAACGGTTAGGACTAAACATTCGCGACGGTCATCGACCCATACAAATGGAAAGCGAACTCTTTATTAGAGTACGTCCAGACAACAAAAACTAATTTATGTGCAGTCCCTCAATAGATCGAATGCGAAACAATCAGCCGCTCGTGTCAGGGCTGGCGCCACCATTGTTAATTTAATTTGTTGGCTTTTGGCTCGATATCACCGGCAAAATATCTGGTGATTAAAATTTAATCTGCTTTCAATATAATTTTGTAAATGCACATCGGTATAACATTTCATAAAGTAATAATAAAATAATTGGTCCCTCGAATAATATGCCCTTATATAAAATCGGTTTTTAAAATGACATCACAAATTTATTGACCTCAATAAGAGGCAAAAAGAGAAAATCTAAATAATGAAAATATATGAGTTAGTTTAAAGTATTGATCCCTTGTTGATATTAACCTTTAAAATACAAAAAAATATAATTGTACATTTATTTAAATAAATGCAATACCTCTTAAATACAAGCGATTCCGTCGACCGCTGCAAAAAGTGATCAACCTCAGACAATACTCGTTTCTTTAGCGAATACCCAAAGATCATTCACGCTGACGTATACACGGCACAAGCTTTTCCGCGAAGTTTTACTGTTCCTCGATTGTTGTTCCGCAACTTTCGATGTACAAAACTTATTGAGAGTATAAATCTCGAGCCGTTTTGATTAATCAACCTCTGTAATTGTTCTTTTGCTCGACTCACTCGTTTCAACAAAGATCTTTGGAATAATTAATACGGACTGTTATGAACAAGTAAATTGCATCAATTATTCATTAAAATTGACATTATTTGCGTTTAAAATGTATACAAAAAACACTATTATTAATAGAACCTCGCTTATTTATATTGCGTTCTTATTCCCCTCAATACATGATTGTATCATTTTCCATATTTCGAGTGTGTCATACGTGTACATTCACTCATTATGTTTCCGCCACAACCAGTTCCGTGGGTCGGTCGAAGCATCCAAGTGCGTGGATCGTTCACATTTTTCCTTAAGGTCGAACGCCCCGTGACTCATCGCGACCTTCACCTCACCCGTTTTACATCCGTCTTCCAAATATTGCAGTGTAAAGTCCACTGGCATGGTAAAAATTTAAAGAATACAGCACTTTTTATTCTATCAATACTTAAAAATAATATTATTGCAAGTTGTAAAACCAATGTTCAAAGTTGAAACGTATCGCTTCTAAAGTGAGCGTCGGTCGTGGCCTTTACGTCAGGTTTAAAATAATTGCGCTGATGTAATTGACAAGATTATTCCCTTCTTCTGACCGCCTGGTACATTTAAAATGCCTTCATTATCATTTTATCGACTATTTTACATTTAAATAGTTTTAAATTGAGTTTCTTATCGGATACATTTGCCACTAAGGATTTGTTGGTCTCTATTATGGTTTTTGTTTTTGTTGGTTAAATAGCAATTGTTAAGCAAAAAGAATAAACCGTAAGCAACACTTTTCCCTATAATTAACCGTATACCTTTACACAAAAGACTCATCAAGCACGACAATACACGAACCGTTTCCGACGACACGAAACGAACATAGCACTTTCTAAAGGCGCAAATCTACTACCTGCACTAAATAAAACGCTACAAATGCGGACATTAGCCGTTTAAAACTATTTTTATGTCGTGTTTGTAATTTGTTTGATTGATGTCTGTAATTGAAAAGAAAGTTCTTTGAGTAACGTAAGCATACATTTGCAATTGATAGTTATTAACTTATAGTCTATAATATCGCTGGTACGAAATCATATGTCTGTAACAAAGATTTGTAATTACTAATTAGTAATGCGAATGAATAACATTTTCATATATGGAATGGCATTCCACTTTCCCTTTATCTGCAGTTTGCTATATACTAAATGCTATTTATACTGGTGTTTTTATTATTTGCATATTTGAATAATTAATTGCCAAAAATATTCAAGGAGAAGCACATTGAGTTTCTTATGAGTAATTTATTAATAAATATTATATTCTAAACAAATATCACATTTGCGCAAAAATAAAATTTGCATAAAATAATACCTACAAAGACGTCATGTGTTAATTACGAGTCACATAATTCTTATAAATAGTACATAAAGACAAATTATTATTCTAGGCGAGATTTTAATGTTTCTTTCAGAGAAAATCAATACCCTTCATGTTATGACTAAACATACTAATTATCCGTAGTTATGACATGTTAATGCGCAGATTTTCACATAAACAAAACAGTAAATCATTAAAGACGTACAAAAAAATGACCACTGACGAAATTTTATAAATATAGACAATTTTTTAATTTTTACAAACTACTGCTGTGTCACACGTTAACAAACGCAATTCAAACAAGTACTAAGTGTGAAAGGTATTGATAACGACAACACCACTTAATAAATTGTTCCCTTCAGTCGCGGAATAGAATGAGACTGGATTAATTGAATGGAAAGACAACCAACGGAACGACTAATGATTCATGCAATATTACAGCGCTAGTAAGAACCAGATAAACTCTGTTAAACTAACCACTTCTAAAAAGACTGAGGAATATAACATCTGAAATCTCTTTGCAACCGTCAACACGTCGGCCATGACGTTAACAACGTTATAATGTGACAAAGCACTCGATACTAAAAGGATCACAGCGTAACAAGGCCCATAAACATGTTTGTCACGTGTCTCAAGTTCATTTCGCTAATTGAGCCACGCTCTTCCCTCAATGTCTCATAATACGCAGTCGTGCGAGCGGAATTGTTCTACATATTACTTATATTTCATCAAGTCATAACCGTACGTATCCTGAACTCCAAGATTATGCAGTTCCTTTAAATTTATAGCTGTAGTTATGGAAATACTGACATATAACTCAAATTGAGAATGCGGTTCAACATTATATTAAGATTAATACTAAAAGTATTTTTGTCTGTCTAGCTATACATTCGTCCTGAAATATAAAGTTGAATTTCATATTTTATTGAATACATGAAATATACTACTGGACTATTAAAATATTATTATGTAAACGCTTTACAAAATAATATTTGTTGCGAAATGAAAGATTATTTAAAGTGATGAACAAATATTTGAGTAACTTGATATTTGACGTAACACACAACTGGTGTCGTCAACGAAGACAGTAATTTATGTAAAAAGCAAAATATTTGAGGTGAGAGATTTATTATGGTGATTTGGTAACTGAAGAGGAAATATACCTCCACATGTTCAAAGAGCGAGGTGATGTCAAAAGATGAGGTAATCTTGATACCTTTATATCTTGGGAAGACACCTTCAGCTAATGTATATTAAATAAGTAAAGTAACGCAACACCAACGCTCCGGGTGCCTATGAAAT
The DNA here is from genome assembly GCA_001586405.1 of Phoebis sennae. Lineage (NCBI taxonomy): Eukaryota > Metazoa > Arthropoda > Insecta > Lepidoptera > Pieridae > Phoebis > Phoebis sennae. The sequence goes on from LQNK01001975.1 coordinate 308,433, forward strand.
GACGTATTGCGAATTCGAGTGCCGACTCGTTTACATTGCATCGCATTTTGCAAGGCACGCATAACAACAGCTTTCGAAAGTATGTCAAGATTGCAATAGCAGTACAGCCGACTCAATCAACAAAGCGAGAAATGCAACGCATCAAAACCTTTCATTTAATAGGTCCGCATTGTGAACTTAATAAGTACTTGATATTTTTTATGTTTAGTCGCATTTCTGCTTCAAGATGGAATGGGTTTGCTCATTGGTTGTTTATTCTGTGACCCAGTTTAATGGCTAATTATTATATTCAAACAATTTGTAACTAAATATCGGTAAATAATGAACTGTTCATAGAATTACGAATATGAGCATGAGATAAAAAAAATGAAAAATCGATTATTATATTCGTAGCCGTGCAGACGCTATTGTCATTTCTGGCTGAGTGCCACCTACTCTGCGCTCAAAGGGATTATCATATATGAAATCCTATCGTTTCCATTGTAACCACTATCCCACAATAACATAGAACGCCGACCACAAGCCACTACAATCAATAAACCTGACATCGCTAGTGGATATAACGGGACTTCGACAAACGTGGTACGTAAATATTACGCCGAATTTCCGTTCTATGAATAGTCGTATTTACGAAACAATCAGCAGCCCATTGTTTAATACGCCGTTCGAGACAACACCCACATAGAGCCATGACTCTCATCGCGTCAGGTAGGAGCACAATGAGCGTGTGATAAATGAGCTTACACCGCGTCAATCTGTTTCCACACGAATTTACTTGGATCGGGGTAAATCATGACTAATCCGCTTCTAAATGGAACATATTATCCATTAAGTTTCGGAGATAAACGCCAAAAGGTTTTAGGCAATGTGTTGTGAGTCGAAAGATGTGACTATAATAAACCGGTTTTACGTTGATCTCGTGTTCTGACCTCGAGGAGTTCGTGACGGACTGGGCTGTTACTGCACCATAGATCACGCGAACGCATTGCACGATCGGGCGAATGGACTTTAAATTTTGCCGCCGATACCCTACCACTGAAACTCTCAGCGATCGCGATAAGGTGGCTTTCAAAAATCCGCCGCAGACCGCCTACAGCCTGGGTTATACGAATTTCATTCAACTTCCCTTTGTAGAACCATGCCTATACTATAAAGTCATAGATTATCAAGAAAAGCAATTTTATTATGTGTTATTGAAACCATATTTCTCTGTGCCATTACACTATATCAATCACCATATAATAGGATGCATTACGGATAATGCTTTCAGAAAAAGACGATAGTTTGTAAAATATCTCGAGACAATGATTGATGTGGGGCTCGAGGGAAACTGCTAAATCTATACTTAATGTAGGTATATGAAAACCGTATTCTTATTTCCAAACCGTGCATTAGTTGCCTACATAACATAGTATTTCACAAGTTTAAGTATGCTTACTATATTTTTGAACTTCATACATTACAAAGATTATATAAGTAAAATCTACAAATCATAAGCGACTAATTAATCTATTCAGTGATTGAAGACAAAGAAAATGTTTGTCATCGGCTATATCTTTAACTATTTATTTTGACGGTAAATGATACGTGGTGCTTCAATGGCGACATAAATTTAACAAACGGTTATTAAACCCATTAACAAACTAAATAATAAAAAAGTTTTGAAAGTTGTGGAATACCCTGTTAAAAATTCATTCATTAAATTTCTCATCCAAGTTAATTACTCGTACTAGTACGAAATGTGTCAAAACAGTTCTTTACGTACATGTTGATCTAAAATGCTATTATTGTAAAAAAAATCCTTTAAAATAGTATTTAATGTTAATATAATTTCTTCATAAAATAAAAATGTGGAAACATAATTAATACGTGTGTTTAATTAATGTCGTCATTGTAGCGCCATGTTGTATTATGTATATACTTTTAGCCACAAAAATGCCAATCTTACCTTCAAGTATGATCCGTAATACTTGGTGACGTATGGGCTGTCACACTGCGACAGCACCATAATCTCCTGTTGTATGTCTTCGATCTCATCTTCCGCTTCTTCGAGGTCAATTATCTTAATAGCGACCACCTGCTGTGTCCTATTGTCGACGCCCTTGAACACCTCGCCGAAGGATCCCTTGCCGATCTTCTCTTGCTTCGTGAAGATCAGCTCAGGGTCGACCTTCTGGAACAATGGAGGGTTTTTGAATTCGTTTTGACAAGTGTAATGCTAGGCGCCCGCATATCGGTATCATACGCATCGGTCGCATCATATTTGACGGGTTGTGTGACGGCGTGCAGTTATCCGCATCGTACGTATCGCATTTTCTATACAAATAATGAATCCGATGCGTTTTACGCCTAACGATATGAGAACGCTTAGCATAAGTCGTCCGTTTTAGTATTTTCATTAATGTTAATAACCATCGATATAAAATCGCCATTTTAATTATTGTTCATAATGTAACGATATCAACACCAAAGTTATCTGAAAAGTAGGTCATTTAGGAGACTTAAATTAAATTCTCTTCGAATTGATTCCACATGAAGTAAATTATCGTTTCTAATGTTTGATCAAGCAGAATCCAACCAAAATGTGTGACGTGCCCCTAACCACATCAACAGGAATCAAATTTGCTCTACATAGATGACAATGTAACATTATTCTATTCAAAAAAATTTGAATATTCCTATCATGGTCATATTATCGTTTTTATCAAATTATAACGTCATGTCAAATAATAAACACCTACGGAAAATTAAAGGAATAGATACTCTATCTTCAACTTAAATATTATTATAGATATTTCGATAATAGACATTCATTTTCATATTATCATAATACGTTTTATAGATATCGTTTAATATTAGAAAATTCAATTTACTAAAGTCTAAAATGTGGTATTAAACTTATCTACAAATCGCGATTAAGATAATCCCTTTACAAGAGCATTATTGTGCCATTTCCTGTCATATGCGCAGAATACTTACACTTTTAAAAAATAATAGGAAAAGTAAAAATACATACCCATACAAAACAAAGTAAATACAAAATATTATTTTTATTAAATAAAGCTTTGAGATAACCTTACAGGATTTACAGGGTACCGCAATCCGTATCCGTATCTCCGTATCAAATAAATAAACTTGTTTTAAACCAACTTTTAAGTCGTACCTTTGTTTTTAAAATATCAAAGTTAACATTTAAAATAATATAACCAACTATCTGTGTTGCATTGTAAACTTATTATAATGCGAAGAAATATATTCACTTAATGAAAGGCCGAGGGAAAGAAATGTAGACTTCAAAAGGCTTTGGAACTACGCAAAGCCTTTTGAAGTCTACATTCCTCTAATCTTCTTTCGTAATTCATAAATAATAACCGAGTATAATTCAAAACCTTTTGGCATTTAGCTGACATTGCCGCGGAGTCAAGGTTTCTTACGAGCGATCCAACATTTCTCTACGTGACACCTTTACTAAACACGCTACACTATGCAAATGTCTGATACTATTGCGGGAAAAAATGCTCGGTTATGTTGATAATACTCCAAATCATTTCGTATTCAAATTTATTAAAGCTTTAATTAAAGAAGTGTTATTGACATTCCTGTAGTTAGGTGAAATTGTTAACAATTCATCTCATCGAAAAGGGTTAAAACAGCCATCTTATTTTTTATTTATCAACTCGAAGTAAAATTTTTACTATTGTCTAAAATTATTCAGGACATTGTTAAATTACTTAAAAGGATTCCACTAAAGGTTGTAGTGAATCGTAAAATATCTTAACAGCGAATGGAATTCGCTAGGCGCGTGGATCATTCTATCGAGTTTAGCCGACCGAACATAGTGAGGAGGACGTGACATGAATTATAAATACACAGAATTCGAGCACATTGCGATATAAATCTTATAAATTCCTTATCTTAAGGCAAATTAGACTGAAACAAAATGGAAAGTGGTGTAGTTCAAGGATAAAATAGTATTAACAAAACGTGTCTAGAAATATTTCTGTATTAAGAAAAAAGCGCAAGGCAACGAAAATTGCTAGTAAAAGTGTTTGTATTGTACTCAAACGAGACTGAATTAATAAATTCATTTGTCCCAACATAGTAAACCGTATTTAGAATGCAATAAAGTTATATTTTGTGCGCCGAGGCCGCGTAACACAGAGGCGGCAATAACTACATTACGCCCTCTTAAAATTCTACTCGTAAAGGATTCTATAGGGAGTGATAAAAAGAAAGACTCATCGTACGGGGAACAAAAACGTTTATTGTGTTTTACTGGGTTAATTCAAAAAGTTAAAAATAGCAAAGCCATTTGCAGGCGTTTTTGTGCAAAATCCAATACAGGCAAGATCCGACGTGGCTTTGTCTGTCTCTTAATTAAAATATTTTCAGAACTTGAATTCTTACACAATCGCAGACTGACATAACGAATAATAATTAAAAATTACATAATTTGTTGTTGGATGATGTTTTGTCTATTTGAAATTTTGTTTCCATTTTTAACGAGCATCTTATTTAAACTATGTTCTCTTAACCTATTTTTTTAATATTATGAATCTGTATCAAAGCAACCGACTGCGACATAGATTGCACAATTTTACTTTTAAGTATACCATTTCAATCAAAAAGTACGGGCAAGTATATTCAAAATTCTTCTAAAGATAACAGAATTTATGAGAAAAGTTGCGAGAAGAAATATCTGTACTTAGTTACGCGATGAATACCTTATTCTTTTTGTTTTAAAACTAGAAGAAAGAATTTAGTACGGAATTTTATTGACTTCTTATTAATATGATGCAAATAATAAAATTCCATTATGTATGTTAATGTATCAAAACATATGAAGTATATGTATGCATCGTTGACATTATCAATCACTATTGATAATTCAAGAATATTTTGTTATGTACATACGTCAATTAGCGATAAAAATGTTTAATTATTATTATCAGAGCATAGATACTTATAAAGTATCAGTATTTACATGACAAGAGGTAATTTATGTGTCATAAGTGTGATATAAGCGTAGGCAACATTTTTTTGTTTCACGTTACACCTTTTGTTTAGTTTTGTCTATTTTCTACTTAATGAAACAAGTCAAATGTTTGTCAATATGTAAGGTACACTTCAATTGCGACATAATCATTCATTGGACTCCCTATTAAGAAAACCTACAAACTGTAAAAGGCATGTGAGAACCCGTTCGGACACTTTTTATACCACACATGTATTACGCCAACGCGGGTTAGTAATAGTAATTTCACTGAGGTGTAAATACGTTACACACAATTATGAGTTGCCTTTAAAAATGTAAATATTAATAGAGATTTAAAGATAAGTGATTATGTATACTATTTATTGTATAGAGCACGCCTACATCTAATTGCACAAACGAAATGAATAAGCAAAACGATGTCGAAATGCTATTAGCATGGCAGAGGCGTATTTGAAAGAGATTGAAGGTTGGATCTAATGCATACTCTTTGTTCTTCACTTAATTGTTATTAAATTGATAAATTTTTGCTTCTTTTTCCGACGAAACATTTTAATTCCCAAGTCCCAAGAGATTTTTTTAAATAATTTGGAAACGTATGTACCTACTGATAGAAATATCATATTATATTTAAATGGCAGAAAGTAGACGTTGACTGAAAAAAAACAATTTAATTTTGTTTAATATAGACCGTTTTTCTGTATCATTACAAACACAAAACAATTGTTATATCTGACAGAATTTAAAAATAAAGCATGTATTATATCGTCTAATTAAAAGGATTATGTATAAGAAAATTATTAAGTGTTAATATTATAACACGTTTGCCAATAATATTTTTATTAATTGTACATGCAATCAAGTGCTTTATTTAGTGTATTTAATAGAAAGCGTCAGCGTCGGTGGTATGTAATTATCGCCCGGACTAACGATTGTAACTTTAACTAGATCCACCAGGATTTAATAAATTACCTGCAATGAAAGGGCGTAGCGAGTTGTTCGCGATTAAATGGCGCTTAATTGACACTATCCGCACGCAGCGTTTCCAAGCACGATTAAAAACTTACTTTTTCAAACCCGTTTTCAATGAAAGTGACGTAGTTCCTCATTTCATTGTTTGAGTCATGCGAATAGGTGATTTATTATCGCAATACAGGCGGAGATTGCGACTATAAAGATTTAGACTGCGACAAATTGCAACATAAATATAACTGACATTTATAACGACACTGATTTCACAGCGCATACTTCGCTTATGTGCACGTAATGGACACAAAGAGGAATTATAATATTATGTAGCGTATGTCTTATGTATTTTATGTACCTATTGGAACAATGATCACGACGTATGTTGATTTCATAGTGTCACAGAAGCCGCATACCTTGGGTGAATATTAGAAACGCATTCGTGTCGGGTGACGCGTGCGCAGCCGACATCCGACACGCATTGCGAGAGACGAGGAAATAAAGTTGTAATTCTAAACGATTAACACACGCGCAAAGCGTAAGAAATTATTGCTTTCTTATGCGAGCTCGAGGTGAATGAAAAATTTAATGAGAATTTAGTTTATATAAAATTTTGGGTTATTAGGTTAAAAAGATTCAATTATTCCACATCATGTTATTTAAATAAAACTGCAGTAATTGTTGAATATTTGACACAGATTTACAGTAGTCATCTAATCTCATATGATATCCGAGAACTAAAGGAAATTCTAAGATATGAGAAATATTTTGTATTGGACGGTTTATACGTTCGGGTATTGATAAACTTACGTTAGCGGCATGTCGATTATGTGACGGTCGATGAGGTGCTGGCCTGGCCGGCTGCGGAGGCACTTTCATCTGCCTCCGATCAAACGACGACGCATTGCTGCCAGACCAGCTCCACCGACCGGGACCGTTGCTCCCGTGAGGCAACGAGTACGAAGACTGAGGCCTCAAATGGCGCACATTAGGTCCAGACAGTATTGGGCCTCCAGGTCCGCGCTGGGGAATCGACCCCGGTGGCCCTGGCACGTAATGGTAATGCGGAGGAGTTGAAACCGCGGCACCCCACATTTTGTATCACTTATCACTCACACACTATACAAATCACAAGTCACCTCACCTCATCATATCAGCAGTGATTGCTAACTGATCCACATTACACTACATAACCACCGGTTTCCTTATCATCCCAACGGCGATAATATTTTAATTAGCCGATTACCTTTTATTTTTATTGATTGATAAGTCACACAATACCAGAAGCGAGCGAAACTGGCCACAGTTTGAACTATAATGACTACTTGGAAACGTTGACACTTTGAAAGCAAGACCTCACCGGACGTAAGCAAGACGCGATAGGAATTAATTCGCGTTTGATGGACAATGGTCTCTCCAAATACGGTCCCTTATGAACCTTAAGCAATTTAAACGTATATTTGTTTAGAAAAATTGCGGTCACTAAAGTCATTTAAAGTCATGACACTGTTTACGGCCGAAACAACAACGGTATCGCGTATAATCGAAGAATAAAAAGGGGAGTTTCGAAAACGTTAATACGGATCACTTTCAAGCATGCCTTAGTAGCTTTTAAAGTTCACGTCACTGAATATTACAATCCAATGGTAACTTAAACGAGAGCCACTCGGTTTCCACTCTGTCGAACAGCGCAAGAGAAATCAGTCCCGACACGACAAATCCATAGTGATGGATGGCGTGTGAGTTACAACGCATTTGAGTATAGACTGTTGCGTGTTGGCTGCGGTCGTAAAGCGTTCCACATCGGCCGTCCTGGCAATTGCATTATAATTTTTCGCAAGGGAGCGCGGGGGCGCAACGATTGCGCGGGCGGCGGGCGGAGAGCAGCGCCAACAGACCGTGCAGCACCAGCTGCTTCGACACGGCGCTTCACTTCCACGCTTACCATTACACACAGCACCACCGGCCACGGTGTACGATCAGCCGCGCCGTCGTAACGCGACCGCCCGCAATCACAGCTAAACTACAAATTACCCACTCTAAAAGTGTTACCTGTAACGTTATCATTGCACGTAATGCTACATTGTCAGTTGTTGAACAAAACTAGGCCTCAATTAGAGCAACATTAAAAAATGCCCGCACTTGAAAGAGAAAGTTAATAGGCGCATTTGCAATACAATCAAATCTGTCTATGGATTAGTATAGAACAATAGAGGGCCCCATGTCAAAATAATGTTACGTGAAACATGTATAGGATGAATCGTTTTCAAACAAAGAACAAATTGAAGGAACAATGACAAATTGGTTTTAGGCGTTCCCGTTAACGAGCGCGAAAGTCAGCGAAACAAAGGCATTACGAAACTTTCGTTGACCCGCTCGAGCTAGTATTTGGCTTGACGCACACTATGTACAAAGGATTAATATTCCGTTTACGACATTCCGCGGCAATGGCAGTGGCTTGGACTGTCTTGAGGAGTCACCGGCCTCACAGCCGTGATATGAATACCGACCGATCTCATTCCATACTTTTACAGCAGCGCTTCACATCACCATAACCGTACGATATTGGACAACGTGACCCACATACATTATATTTTAGGCGCTGGTCCGTTAGGTCCTTTTTTGGAACCCATCTTAATGAACTCGGAGGCAGGTTTGTTGCTACTAGATAAAATTTTACTTATTTATTTATAGAATGTTGCCATATGATCAGTTGATGCAATCTGCTCTAATAATAAAATCAAAATAATTGCTCTATCTCGTCAGAATTTTGCGTTCTTTAAATCACCTTGACAAAGCGTAAGAGTAATCTATGACCTAATTAAAATACCAAGATAAGGCAGAGTAATAAAATTGTGAACTTAATAACACACACATCACTTGAACAAGCAGTTTAAGTATCAATAAAAATGATAAAATATGGGACCTCAAATACTAAGGTTAAACAACCGATAGACAACGATGCCTACGCGTGACTAAAAGAAGCTAGGAGTAATCATTTACCAATAAATTCAGACAACGATAGCGGCACGTATCGTAGGATGTACGCATTACACAAATATAAACCTTAAGATTTTGAATTGATTGAAGATATTCCGATCAATCGTCATTGGTATTATTACGAAAAGTGCTAAATGAAATTTCCTAACTATCCATTGATCTCCACTTCAAAACAAGATAACGTTATCTTGATTCATGACATTCCATGTTGTATCTATAGAAAGAAAGATAAAAGATTAACCACCTGAAAAGATTGTGCAAAATATCATACGTATTGTTGTAAAAATAAGGGAAGACATCGAACGCATCGATAAGAAAACTATATGCGTAATGTAGGAGGTACCGTGGAATAAAATCGTAGTAAACAATTGAATACTTCAAAAATTTGTTCATCGTAAAGCCTTATTTACAAACACTTCGGTAATGAATGAATGCAATACGATCAAATTTGTTTTCGTAATATTGCCTCTCGTAATTTATTAACGGATAAACTAGATAGTCGCCAAATGAAATACCTGTGTATGCTAGGAAGCTGGCCCTACTCGCCGGTACTCTGGAGCATAAATCGTCCAAACACAACAGTTCCAAAATTTATCACCACGACTTAAGTATTCACTGTACGCGGAAATCGCTCGACTGTTTCATTTACCATTAAATAACATTGTTATTGGACGGGAATAAACGGCGATAGAAATACACTGAAACATTTCCGATTCACCGCATACGTGCTTTTGATCGGTAGAGAATTGAGTTCGATTAAATGGTGCTGTTTCGTGTTGCATTCTTCTACAGCGAAATAACAGATCTTTTTGTGCTGTTTGCATCTAAATAATGTAACATGAAAATTGGTTTTACGTACCTATTCCACCTCGTGAGTTTTCCATTATATTTCCATATTGCTCTTTTGAAGTATTCATCAATAAAATAAATTACCTTGCTTACACGTTAAAATAGTAAAATTTTAGAAATCGGTATGTGGAACCGTAAGGGAAATGGTTTTCTCCCACTTCTCTCTTTATATTGATATTAAATTTCTTAAAAACTACACCACAATTAAACCGTGCCAAAAAATAAGTGTCGGTAGTCTTATATAAACAAAACTAATTAACATCTCCAAAAAGCGTGGGAAGAATCAAGCAGAATAATGTAATAATGACGCAAGAATTGTCTTTGGAACGGTCCAGTCATTAGGCAGTACACCTGACCAGCACAGAACGTTCAATTTGCGTCACATCGGAAATGTATACGGCAAGAGAGCGCAATATCCGACCGGTGCGGCATGCCCGGTTGCTGTATTGCCTTGATTTAATGTCATAAGACCAATGACAACGAGTTAATTCAGAACACAGACATATTTAGGGGAAAGACTTATAACGAAAATACAATATAGGTACTAAGAAAATTTATAGGGTATGCTGCAACACGAAATTCAATAACATTTAGTTTAGAAAAGTGTTGCCATGTCAATACTACCAACAACATCATAAATAAGTTATATACTCGCTTAAGGGAAAGACAAACAACGAATAAAAATTATTCATATAATCTTGAACGTAGAGCGTGTAAAATGTTTGCATAGTATACAACTGATAGATATATACCGGACGCTCAGCATTAGAATTTATAAAACAACAACTAGGTTGAGCAACAAAGCCAAACTCATAAAACTTTACTTAATTTTCCGTAAAGCCGCTTAAGGAAATTGAATTATTTTAATGTCATAACTTCAGACGATTCTCTAATAATCCCTAAAAGCTGTCCCTGTTAATTAATGTTAATTTACTGCTTCAAGCAGAAACTTAAATGATTTCAAAACTCTGCCTTTAAATTAAGCAATGGGCGATTCAATTACGGTCTACAAGCTTTGTCTCACTGCTTTACGAAGAAAAGATTAAAGACAATCTTTTGAAAAAATCATATAGAAATATTCAGACATTAAATTTGGAAACCTATTTGTAATAAATAAATTCCTCGATGAAAATCGCGATCGTTTGTTCGCACATTGTAGAAACGCTCGTGAGAATAGCGCACATACAGAGATAAAATCGGACATTCCGCAAAAAGAAGACCAATAAAACGTTCCCATTCCGACGGCGTCTTATTTAAGAGCTCTCGATTATTCAACATGAACCGGCTCGTGTGCAATGAATGCAGCGGCAATGGTCCGAAAACAGCTATTTCCACCTTACGCCCCGCGAAGAAAGAGAAAATCGATGCTTTACCGAAGTGCTCCTGAAACTGTGTAACAAATATTTGCACCAAACTGGGACGAGCACCATGTTATGTTCTGACTTTTGCCACACAATAAAACATCCGCTTTACCTGCTGACATACGCTGTCATAGATATCCTCACTAACTTGTCATGGATGTACTATCAACATTAAATGACAACATATTAAATGGATATGGAAATCTTTAGTTGTTTGACAGACACGTTGACAGCAGGGCTAGGTTTCGTTGACTTTAATTTAAGATAGAAGAGGACATGTGTGCATCACTAGAAAAAATTGTTGGTGACATTAAAATGACATTTGAAGAGGAAATGTCACTGTCTATTTTGATCAACTTTTCCACCAGTTAGTTGGTCTAGTGAATAGTATCAGTTACGTTGTTACATAAAATGTCATGGCTTCTGAACAAACAAAAATATTGTGCAAAATTTATTTACAGTCGTGTGCACGTCAATCCAGTTGAAAAATTGTACTAAACTATTTTCAACCAACGGGCATCAAACTAAATTAAAATAAGAGAACAATAAAAATAAGCAGATTATTTAATAATTTCATATTAATATATGAACATCCATAAGGCTAAACAGGCTTAATGTTTTAAATATATCTGTATGACTGTATTACATATTTAACTTGCTGATCCGCGCGGCTTCGCTCCCTTAGCGTAATGTCATATACAGGGTCTGTCGTAAATAGTGGATAATCCGTAAACTATGGTTAGGCCTGATGTTCAGCTTTAAGAAAATGTACTTTTTATGTCAGGGTTGGCAATACTGTAAAAATTATGAATATTTTGGTGTTTTCTTCAAAATTTTCTACTGCGTCTATGATTTTGCTCATAACTTTTAAAAATGAAGATATTTTTATGTACTTTTTTTTATATTTAATCACAAATGCCTGTGCTATCTAATAAAAATACCATTTGAGGCATTTTTTTTTTTCGAAAACTATTAAAATTAGCATTAAAAGTTATTTTTTTGTTCGTTTTTTATTTTTCGTCAAGTTTAAACCATTAATTGTGAAAAAATAATATACTGCACCATAATTGCCCATAGTTTTAAAAACTTGCTCAGTTTGTCTAGTTTCTAAAAAGGTATAATATAATTAGTGTTTGATAAGCAAAATTTCTTTGTAAGAGCGAAAAAGTTCGTCACGGTCGGAAAATTGATATTTTCCATAATGCGTCTATGTCCCGATTTAGGCAGCTTAACTAATTTATATCATTTACGCAATAAAAAAATGCTATTGTATACCGTAATGTAGACCATAGCACTGTTCAAAATTATAAAATTATTTTAAACTAGCTGAGCTCCGCAGTTTCACCCGCGTATACATCCCGTTCCCGTAGGATTTTCGGGATAAAAACTATCCTATGTCATTCCTGGGGTCTCAAAGTATCTCTGTACAAAATTTCATCCAAATCGGTCCTGTAGTTTCGGAGCCTATTCATTACAACCAAACAAACAAAGTTTTCCTCTTTATAATATTAGTATAGATTAAGACTTTCGACTAAGTACAAACCAGTTATCGCAAGGTTAAAAACTCAGGAAAAAGCTGATCAGGCCTAACCACAGTTTACGGATTATCCACTATTTACGACAGACCCTGTATATAGCCCATTTTACTCGTGGCTCATGTATCTTTCGAATATTGAGAGAATTTTTCAAATCGGTCCTGTAGTTTTTGAATCTATTCAACCAAACAAACAAAGTTTTCCTCTTTATAACATCAGTGTAGATATGTATCACTAAAACATTGTTCTGTATAATGTACATGGTACAACCGACGCGACCTTAAAATACGATAGGTTATGCGGCTTACCACCAAGATGAAAGTTCACATTGTATCTCATTACCTAGGTGTTAGAAAGCGGAGCAACCAGCAGGTCTACTATAAATTATTAATCTTGAAATATTTTACAATATATCGTAAGAAAGCTTTCATAATAACATAATTATGTAACTGTTGTTTTATTTGTCTTATAAAATTATTGTTATAAAAACAAAGGCCCGATAGCTTATACTACTACTTATATAAATGTATAATTTACCCTGCATTTTTTGTGACTTAATAAATGAAAAATGTATTCAAATGAGTTAAACTAAATTTTAAGGTGTTACATTTGAATAAAAATCCATTTACTCATTCAAGCAATTCTTGTAAATCTGACAAGTCTTATAAACTTCGACTCAATAGTTTCAAGCAAAATAATTTCCCGCGAGACGTTTACTGTACAGTGTGTAATAAATTTTAAAGTGTTTTCTACAGCACGAATATAAACCTGTCACATGGCAATCTTCATACGTTACGTTCGAGTCAGATTCGAACATTTTCCTCTCAAGAAAACCTATTTACCCGAACAATACTATGAATGAAAGTAATTTTTGAAAGTGGCCGCGGTGCGATCACGCAACCGAAGAGCCGATTAAATGGACGCAATCAGTATAAACTACAGCGTTATCGCAATTATTTTACGAAATTATTACACGCTTGTGTATCGTCTTATATAATTAGTGACGAGTAAAATAAGGTTTTATTACAAGACTTAAGTGGCTAACTAATTATGAAATGACAGTTACCTTAATTGTAGTATCAATCGGTGTCATTCGAATATTATAAAATTTTAAAGAAATCAAAAACTTGGGCAATGAGCAAAAAGGCATCCTTATTTCACAACAAAAATAGTGTAACGATTTTTTTAAGCATCCCTTAATAAGAGAGCAATTTTGAGAGTATGTAAATGGTTATAAGGACATTGCATAAACATGACATTTTATTTTTAGGCGTACTGTCTGGATTAAATCATCAGAGATAAGATGAATACATGTATAATACATATATAAGCAATAAAGGTTCAAATAGGAGCATGACACGCTAAAACATAACTTCCATTGAAATATTTTAATTAAAATGACTAAATCGTTTTACAGGAAAAAACCTTTATTAAACAAGGAAACTTGTTATATGAGCTGTTGATGCAACAACTCGTTGCCATTCCTCAATTAAAAAGAACCGTTATAAAAAATGCGGGAAATTCCAGATTGTTGTAACCGAGAAATCATCCTACTAATATTATAAATGCATAAGTTTGTGAGGATGTTACTCTTTCACGCAAAAACTACTGAACCGATTGTGATAAAACTTGGTAAATATAGGTGAGGATCCAGGATAAAATATAGGCTACTTCTAATTCCGGAATTCCCACGTTAGATACACGAGGCGTGGCTAGTCGATTGTAAAACTATTTCGTAGAGGACATTTCAAAACATTTCCACTAGTTGCTAATCACCTCATATCTCACTTATCTATGTTACACACCTGATAATCTATAGCACCTTTGAATTATAAACTATCGAAGTATATATTTTTATCGATTTATTTATATGAAAACTATATACTGTTATCGTTTTAAAACGTAAAATTGTTTTTTACTAGTCCTTGTAATTCCGTAACCGCGATAACACGCTAATCCCTTCTATTCCTCAAAAAAATAACGTCTCTTTTATTTAGAATAGTTAAAGCATATGTTTACACGATATCAATAACAAAAGAAGATACCAAAATACATAGTCATAATAGTTATAATATGGATAAAAATACTCAGGAACGCCATCATGAAATGCCAAACCCCAATAAGACATACTTCCCGTGAACCATCAATCTTCTAGTCGTAATCAAAAACTCCTTTACGGATTCCATAGTAATCTTCGCCACCTAGTACAATCTACTGTAACACCATTTGTGTAACATGTAAACTATGACTTAATAGATTGCTCAACTATTGCGGTGAGCGTGAAGATGGCACGACTGCTATTGAACAAACACGAGGAACCTGCGCCCGCGCAGCCCAAGGTCATTATGACATTACTGACCGCGCAATTAGCATGAATTACAGCCATTTCGCAAACACGCAGTAAACAACAACATTAAGGAATGTATAGTAACATCCTATGTCGTTCGACACGACTGTTATACTACGAGAACTCTTAAAGCTATAACCTTAAAGATACGATTAAATAAAAACATTTACTAACATTAATTATAAATTGTTTCGACATTTACTAGATTTCCATAATGTGTATGATTACGGTTATAATACATATTAAGTAATTTAGTTTTATTATTTGAAAAATGGTTCCAGCCTATGTTTGAAAGACCAATAAATAGTTCGTTAAATCCTTCCAAGGCACCAATATAAAATACAAAGTTTATAGTAAATACTATAACTACGCACTTTTGCATATTTTTAGTACAAACAAAGCATCGCGTGTAGAACAATGATCTAAAAGGCCAAGGGCAGATGGACACGCAAAAATAATTATTGCTATAATTATTATCAAGCTTTATTTTCAAGAAAAGATTTATTGGCAATTTCTTCAAATATTATTTGTATTACAACACTAATTATTATGCATATTTAAAGGTTGTTGAATGTGAAACGCAATCAAATAAAACAACTTCTCGATAATGTATATTTGCTCTAATGAAACTTTGATTATATAAGGGAAAAAGTAGTGTAAAAATACTTATGAAAGGAGAATAAGCGACTTTTCTTAGAAATACTTTAAATATCAGTGGATAAGAGTCAAATCGATTAATTATTATTTATCGTGTACGAAAACACAGTTCTCCAAATCATTTAATTACGCCTGGACGACAAAAACTATGGCAAAAACCCGAAGACCTATAAATACCAACTTTCATATCTACAGTACGCGCAAAAACTCAATGTAATCGATTTATTAAGATTGAAGTGCTCCCGCACGTGGTACACTACATGCGATTACAAAAAGTGTAATCAAGAGATAGATGGGTTTCATGTGCGGGCCTGTGATTGGGAAGCCGCACTCTGATTACATAATATACTGGTATCCAACTAGGTAATGTATGTTATTTAGCACATTTTATTGCCAAGCCCACCAAGACAGCATTATCATAATCCGTCTGACATACATTAAATAGGGATTTGATAAATAATGGAACTAATAAATCAAAAAACAAAATTATACTTTTTCATTATTCAGAACAAATTAAAAAACTACCTTAAATATCTTATAATGGTTTCGTTACAAATATTAGCATTAAAAGTCACTAAAAATTAAAATTATTTGGAGATTAATACAGGAATCTCCTCGTGTGTGTAGTTCATTGAATGAGAGATCTAAATTGGTAAGTGGTAAAATTACTACTACATTGCTTAAGTCAGTTGCTGTGATAAGAAATTCTTCATTTCTTTGGTTTCCTCGGTTTATAAACATTTTTATCCTTATTTTTGATAACCAAAAATAAAACCTTCATATTTAATTCTCTCGAATTGCTCAACATATAAACTGATTTGTGTGTGATCCCTCGGAATGAAGCCTCAACCAAGTGTATTGCGATTTATTGGAGAAGCCTAGAAACCTTCTAAATTATGAATTTATTAATCCGGTGGTGGAACTTACGCATTCGTAAGCAGACAGGTGCTATTTTTTGTGTCAAGAGAAAAAATACAACTTTAACGTGCTCTTAAATATGTGTCGACGCAATGATAAATGATACTATATTTCTAGAATTTTATGCCATAAATTATAATAATTCAGAATTTTATTATAAATTATTGTAACCGCTACTTACAATTAATGTATTACTATGCTTTTTATAAAATCTTTATGTGTTTAACGTAAAAATATGGCAAACAGCCGCCACGAAATGATTTTCCTTCAACCACCACTAAAGTAACTTTCACGACCTATAATGAGTGAGCAGAGTCTACGAGATAGATTATAGTAAAAACGACATTGGTGGACGAGGTGAGTGTTTATGATTAGCCTCCACTAGCATTAGGAGTTTCACAAATCCCAAATTTAGAAACGACATACGATTAACCTTTTTTCATTAGCGATACCCTAAAACAAATTTTTACACGATGTCCAATGTCGAACGTGTACGAACCCCTTAGCAATTTATATCAGCAATAATTCATAAGTGGCGACTTGTTAAATGGTAGGTAAGTAGGACAAAAAAGGGGACGGTGGGTTCTTGCGACTCGGCTAAAACGAATGGTAACAAAACCTTACCCCACTACCTTTCACCCGCGGGTCAAAGGTCAATTATAGCAGCGCCATAAATAGAACGTTTGAACGGTATGCATTTTACATGTAGTTACAGAAAACTGTAATTGCCTTTAACATGTGATTACTTTACCAATTCCCTAGTTCAGGAACATAAGTATAATCCGTAATACTATGAAAATTATATTTCTTTTTAGACTAGATACTTATGTAAATGTGACTCTTCATCTTACCAATATTTATATAACAAAAGACATCCGAAAAGACGTCAAATAGTTCAAAAACGTTTATCACTCAATACAATTTCATGCAACATTGTATAACGAATTCACGAGAAGTTAAAATCAACTTCGCGCACTCCACAAAATGTCAAGCCAGGCAGTCTGTGTATGTTGCCAAGGTGTGCGCAAACATCCTCTTGAATGTAACTAAACTACTTAGCTTGCACTAGTATTTATAAACGATCATTTCGTTGGCTTCACATTGCAGCCAAAGGGTAACTTCATTCAAAAAGGTTAAATATAAATGCAGCGTTGTCGCTTGTACCGGCTGGCAATTTATTAACAATGCTACGTCGAAGTTCGTCCGCAACTCTAGAATTATTTGCAATTTTGTATACAAAAACTGAATGTTAAATTTTGTCTCCGGCTACTCAAAACTTTGTACTAAAATACATTAATATTAAATACAAAAACGTCGCATGAAAATGAGCGTAACCGCATCGAGTAAAAACAATGCAAATAGGAAGTGTAATACAGTCTCATATAAATAGTAATAAAGACAATCGATACTATTTATGTATGTAAATATATTACTTTATTCACAGTTTCCTATAAAGTTGATTGTTGACAAATCCGGGTCACTGACCTATGCGCACGACTGCCTTACTGAAAATGTTTTAAATCGACACGATGACTAACAATAATATTGAATGGACTTTTTCTTAACCCACTGCACAATTAAGACCACAGCAAAAATGAAAAAGAATAAATTAGTTAGTATATTATCATGATGTGGCTAAATCTACAAGTGAGCATCATGTATAAGAGACACAGACAATCAAAAGCTTTTTATCAGCCTTTAAGTGGTTTGACTTATATCAATAACAATCATGATTAATGCAAACATAGTAAGAAATAAAAATGTCTTTATAAAAATAAATCGGAACGTACAATTTCCTGAGAGTAGTCGAAACAAGTTTGTTTCGTTAGTTACCGTCAAGTTTAACTTCTTTGTTCTGTCAACTCCAGTCCAAGGATTTATTAAAGACTTGACCTTACATGTTTTGTAACAAGTACACGCTGTAATAATGGAAGCAAGAAACTCTCGAGTGATTTAAAGACTATAAACTCACGCACGGCCAATTAAGAAGTCTCTGAATGCAAATGAATTTTCTATAGCAACAACGTTTGGAGTCGGTTTTTTTTAATTAACCAATTGTTGTTTAATCCTTTCATTTAAACTTTGATGTATGTATGATTGATTTCTTCCTGATTCATTCTATGACAATGATCATTTAAGTGTTTACTTTCCTCATCGTTGCAACACTATAGCATTTTAGCATCAAGTCTTTAAGGCAATTGTGGATTCATTATTGGTAATGGAATAATGGATCTGAGACTTTGATTTAAATTAAATGTAGACTACCTAATTGTAAACATTGAAAGCTGTCAACACTCACAAAGCGTATTCGGCTTGCCTAACCCATCCACTAGCGGAAGACACCTCTGAATGCGCATTGCATTGTTGCCCACAATACAGAATCGTATTATTCCCGAACGATAACAGTTCAAGCTTAGCTGGTCATATGAACCGCGTTTGCTGATGTACGGGTGCAACCGGAGGCCCTATGAGGAAACCACGGCCCACATAGATAACGCTAGTCACTATGCCAACATCACGACATTTGTTTTTACGTGTAGCTTAACTAGTTCCGTTTTTACGTAAACGAAAAAATACAGTTAGGTTAGAATGAATCGCTATAAATGACTTTATTCGTAAGTCGTTGGCTCAAAACGATCATTAAACCTTACTTAACCTACATTACTTAATGCTCAATTTTATAATGAAAGTCTTAATTTTATTATCCGCAATTCATTAACTACAATACATACTTTAATAATATTGAAATGAAATAACATAAAAATGTAGGCATAGCGTAGCATGCGATATGAGAAAGGTACCTGACCGTACTTTACAATAAAGTACTTGTACATTATTTCAGGCATAGGTATACTTATGAATAAAATAAAAATTTAATTTATTTTACGTAAATAAATTGACCTTATTTTGCTTTTAACGAATAACATTGGCTACTCGTTAATAAAGTGTTTGGAAGAAATAATACAATGAGTTATGCTTTTTTAACCAATTACGTGCAACATTCATCTACACTTCTTTTATTTCTAGACTTATATTATAAATAGGAAAAGTTTGTATGTTTGTTTGTAATGAATAGGCTCAAAAACTACTGGACCAATTTTAACTTTCCTTTACCATGCGAAAGCTACATTATCCACGAGTAACATAGGTTGCATACGTTATGCTACGGGAGCAAAGCAGCGCAGATAAGCTACTTATTGATAAAGAGAAAAGACAAGTCGAAACACAAGTCACATCTTTTACCCGTTATGGGCGAAATCATTGACGAGTAGCTAACAGGGTCAACAAGTACGCATTTTATAAACTCGTTACTACAATCTGACCTCCGAAAATGTAATAGTGGGGTCTCACGACGATAACCGCTTCGGCGACCGAGCCACGCACACGCTCTCTTACGAATAACAATTGTATCGTGGGAAACCACAAACAAATGTTACAATTACGAAATGATATCGCTAATGTAAAGTTTACCAAACGTACCGCATTATAGACGTAAATTATATTGTATTACCCTACTATTCTTCTATTATACCTGAGATCACAATAACTGTACTGATAGAAAAAGATAGATTTTTTTAGCAAATTATACTTTTTATTCAGAAATTAAGGAATATTATTAATAGTTACTGGATATTTTGACATTTTTTGTTAGTAATAACATACCTAACAGAAGTCGAGACAAAAAAAAATTTGTTAATTTTGTACAATTACAAGTGTTAAAACCAATGCAGTTTCTCAAACAGAATATCATAAGTACAAGAAAGACATTTTGGCTTTTATAAGTTTTATAGAGCAATTAATGTGATATATACTGAAAATATCCATTTAATATTTTTTGTATAAGTTAACCCAATTGTATATCCTTAAATTATATGAGTTGTGTGAAAAATGTAATTCTATATGGTGGTTAAAAAAAGTTTACAATATTTCCGCAGACAAAAAATGATATTTATTGAAATGGGGATGGATATTGGTCAATCATCAACATTTAGTTTTTCTGGCAGAAATCACTCTAAGCGATAAAACTGCCTTTTGTGTACAATGTTATCATATTTTAGTTTTTAAATTTTGTGTATAATACTTTCACATACAATAAAGTATTCATTCATTCATTAAATATCATAGTATTTTTAATAAGAAAATATAAATTTATCTTTTGAAATATAATAGGATTATGAGTACAAAGAAGAAATATACACAAAATAAATTATTCATAATATATCATTGTATTCAATTCTATAATTGAAACATCTATATCTATCTCATACTAGTTGCATGTAAATAATATCAAGTATTTATAAGAATTTCAATATCTAGCCAGCGCTAAGTATACAAGCGCTTTTATACATGGTGCTGATATATGACCACACTATTCAATGCAAACCTATAGAAAAATATCAAAACAATATGCTTGGAAAAATAAGATATGCGCTTCATTATATAACATTTCATTTATAACAGGAAAATCAAAATAGGATGGGATTCGAAATAGGAAAAAGATAATGTATTTTAGTAAATTATTAAGTAAACATAAAACTTTAAACATCACATTATTATAGTATTGATTATTATGATTATGATTTTAATAGTCTTACTTTAATTTTTATAATGGTACAAATATATACAAGATTGTGACCAAAAATTATCATTGATATCCTCATAATACAATGACTTAATAAAATGTGATAATGTATTTGAAGTAATTAAATATTTATCATTAAAAAAATAACGTACCTGAAAATTTTCAGGTATGTTTAATAAAATTTAAGTACTTTTAAAAATGTCTGATAAGACAAGGTATGAGCAATTTCTCTTTAGTTTCTAGTTTTTTTTTAATTGTGCAGTCATAAAACTAACCTCAAAGCTCAAAAATATTGTGTAAATCTTACTTTTAAAATTATTATAAAAATAATACTTCAATATCAACCAGAAGTTGTGTTTATCTACAGGGATATTGAGATATCGTAAATACTGTGAATTTATCAATTATCAGTAGAATCATACATTCTTGGAAGGATTTACAGTTGATAATAACAATTGCAAATACACTCACTGTAGCTACAAAAACTTGTATCACATGGTTACACATCACTGATTATACTGTCCACCGACTTCAATAAATAATTTTCACTTCAATGAAGAAGTTATAACTTATAATATAAATGAAAACTATGAAAATGCATATCTGCAGGATAAAATCCGCCAAAATGTAATAGGTATGACAACCAGTAATATTTAAGAAAAAACTTAATATAAATATAAAATAAACAAGTTATCTTACCTCACAGGCCATCACTCCTGTCGAGTCCGACCTTCTCAATGTAATTTATCACGGTCTATCAAAACAAATAGTTCACGCTTTTGTTTCCCAACATTGAAAACAGTCCCGACATCTAACATCCCCACGACACAAAAACATCTAAACTCTGTAGCTTCACTCACTGCGCAAGAACAAAATTTTAACTCGAAAACGAAAACACCTGACCGAATCACAAATCACTGAAAAAAACCAACATTCCTCAGGTGGGATAGATGCACATCTAAGTTATAAATTATCCCAAAACCCTAAATTCTAAATAAGCACTTCACGACTTATTAAATTTTTCTATTGTTTGTAAATTCAAAAATATTTAAGAAACCAAAATGTTAAATGACATCAAATGTGTGTTGAAGTAACACGAAGCGAACGATCAACCGGAGATGAACTCGCCATCTTGCTTTCATGTCATAGTCAGGGGCACCAACTGTCAAGAAAAATCTGTCATTTGCTATCAAGAGCGACAACCTTACAACATCGTGTCTGAAGTTGGTCGTGGTATTACCATGTTTAGGTTTATATAAAATGTTATGTTAATTAAAGCTTGGTAGATATAGAAAGCAAACATTTTCGAAATAATTGTAATTAGTTGTTTAAAAATGAAAAAAAAAGGTATAATTTATAAAATGGCATTTCCTCAGTTTTATGAATTAGATATACACAGCTACAGTTGAATATTTTAATGCGTTAAATAATTGGTAGCGACCAATTTCTTCAAATTGATATTAAGCTTATGTGATATAAATACAAGTATAATAACTGGTTTAAAATAAAATTATGGCTTCTTTCGGGAACACGGGTGAGTTTTGTTTCGAGGATATACGTTTATTAAGAATTTTTATTTTAAAAATAACTCTTATCATCAAATATTACTATGTCCTTTGAGTTACATATTTATTATTCCTTTACAATAAAAATATTACTTTAAACATTCATATTATTTATTTAACAAGGATAACAATGAAATATCATAGAAGAGGTCTACCTTCTTGCAGGTTAGAGTCAAAGACAAATATCAAATCACGGATCAACAATATATGATCTCCTTTTTCTATCAATAATTGTCATTAATAATAACAGTAGATTGAGAAATGACTGAATAAATTTGCAGTTTATAAATTATAATTACAATCATTATCCTAATTCCTGTGATTATTGTGTACATTTGACCTAGTTTTCTGATTACCGCCCCAGTTACATTCTAAAACGGTGAGAGTAATTTATTGGATTTACTAATTTCCGTACACATTTTGCACGCTTCACGAAGGACGCACGTAGTTTGTGACGTCATTAACATAGTACCAGCCTGTGATGAGTACGAATGCCTTCATGCTAGGAAGGGACTCCTGATGTAGGTTAAATAACTAGGTTATTGCACTGTAAATCTGATCCGATATAAAGTTAGTTCCTTATCAACGGGCCTTCCGCACAGACGTCCTGATGAAGTAATCAATGATGGCTCTTACGATTTGTCAGTATTTTTTCAGGATATACAAAACATATAAACATTTCTCATGGCTATAACTATGGATTTGGAAGAGAGCGTGTCTGATTCGAAACTTCATAAGGACAGTATAGCAAAAAAAGAATTAAGACCTACAAGTGCTGTGTCCCTGTCGAAATCAGATCATGGTCCAGGTTCGTTCTAGAGATTGAAGTAGAGTTCTAAATAATATAATTTACGGTCGTAATAATGTTACCAATTTCGTTTTTAGTGGAAACCACTTCGTCTTTCGAACAGTTAAAGGAATATAAAAGTTGGGTGAGCACTGAAAGATGGAATGAATTAAAAAAGATTGCAGATACTGCAATGAGAGAGCGTAAAGTGTTCATGATAAAAGGGGGAGGGTTTCCAGCGGTTCGTCGAGCACTTCTTGAGAGAGGTTGGATTGAGAAGTATGAATCTCATAAGGTAAATAAGAGCATCCCCGCATACGTCGTAATAAAAAAGGAACAGTACTTAACATGATAAGAGGAAATTTTAGCGAACCTTATCCAAAGCCGTTAACAAATCAAAAGATATAAGTAAAATGTTACCATCGAAACCCAAAACAAAACAATAATAAACTTACAGCGTATCACGAACACCACTAATTCAACAAATTTAGTTAAGAAATTTTAAAACGTATTTGAGATAATAAAAAACATTCTGTTTATAGGTTCGTCATCCACCAGCCAATGTCGACCCAAGAAAAGTATCTGGAAAGGAATTAACCAAAGTAGAAAGGATGATTTTATATAAATTTATGGAACACCATTCAGTAGACTTTCTTTGGACGACTAAACGAGATAAATACGATTGGTTACTCAGCAACAAGGAGGTTATTATAAGCAGGTATTTTAAATTCTTAACACTGTCCACATTAACCCTAGCTATAAAACTTTTACTTAAAAGCATTTTTTTTAGATTTTGTAGGTCAATATTTACGACTAAAGAGGGCTTAACATCTTCGCTGACGCAAATGCACTGGTATACAGATCCGGGAGTAGCATTAACCAGATTCCCTCGATGTTACAATATCTATAATTCTGATAGCCTGGAAGAATTCATTGACGACTTTAGAATCACGGCTTGCATTAGTGTCCTTAAATGGCTTTCCCATTCTCTACAAGCAAAGGGGGACCAAGGACTAATATCACCCCATGGAAAGGTTCCTTTTAGTGCAATAGAATTTGCCATATCGAGACTGAATGAATATATAACATTCTTTACACATAAAGATATTGATGATACCGAGGACCAATCGCCACATGTTTGGGAACACGAATGGGATCAATTTCTCACTCACCATTATCTCCTGGTACATGAAAACGCAAAGTTTTCAGAGGACAAAAATATAAACATACGGTATGTTTATTTTACATAAAGACGTGAATTTGATCGTGAAGTATAAACATGAACGATAATAATTAAATTAAACAGTTATGAGATCACTAATGAGTGCGTCATTAAAAAACAATTACGACGGCCGGTTATTTAATTTGCGCTTGTAGAATTTACATTTCCACATTTTTAATCTCATCTCAGTTACTCGACAATGATTTTCACATATTCCATATTTTTCCAGGCAACTCGAACGTAAAGCAGCTAAGACATTGGGGACTATGGTAAAATTTTGGCCTCAAATGGATATTGATGGAGTTCTAAATATATGGATAGTGAAACCTGGCAACAAATGTCGTGGCAAAGGCATTCAATTAATGAACAACATTAAAGATATTATAGGTCTTATAAATATACCTGCGCAAAAAACTAGATACGTGGTTCAAAAATATATCGGTAACTTTTTTCAAAGAATGTTTCATCATTTTCTTGTTTCTGCTGTTTTTTATAATTATTAAAAACAATTATTTTATTTTTAGAAAATCCTCTGGTTATTTATGAAACAAAATTTGATATTCGACAGTGGTTTTTAATAACGAATTGTCAGCCATTAACGATATGGGTCTACAAGTAAGATATATTAGTAAAACTACTTTACTTTCATATTAAAAAAAAAATGTATTGTCTTTCCTAGTTTAATTACATTTTACTTAAAATAGAAAGGATAAATACAAATCTTACTATTTATCTTATTCTCTCTATTGTTCTATACTTAGATACTTAGCCAGGGATCTTCATTCATAATTTATTTACCCTTGAATATGGAATGCCATATATCCTAGGTACTACTGTTTACCATGTTTTAGAGACAGCTATTTGAGGTTCAGTTCGCAAATATTCAGTTTATCAAATTATCATGAATCTGTGCATCTAACGAACAATGCTATACAGACGAAATATAAAAATACAGGCGATCGGGACAAAGCTCTGCCCGATGAAAATATGTGGGATTGTCACACCTTTAAAGCGTATCTAAGGTAAATATCATATTATTATAGTTTACTAATTCATAATTTCAGTCACAGGTTTATAATGGTGTATTAAATTTTTGAAGACAGATAGGAAAGTATGAAATGTGGGATTCTAAAATCTACCCTGGAATTAAACAGTGCCTTATCGGTGCTATGCTGGCGTGTCAAGAGTCAATGGATAAAAGACAGAACAGCTTCGAATTATATGGAGCTGATTTTATGTTAACGGAAGATTTTACTCCTTGGCTTATTGAAATAAACTCTAGTCCAGATTTAGCACCTACCACGTCAGTTACTGCCAGATTATGCCCTCAATGTCTTGAGGATGTTGTAAAAGGTACAACAAATTAGTGCAACCCAAATGTGTTAATATTTATTTATAATTTTTAAATGATCCTAAGCAATTTATTTGTTTCAGTGGTACTAGACCGTCGATCAAATCCAGAAGCCGATACCGGAACTTTTGAAATGGTTTATCGGCAAGTTATACCAAAAGCTCCAGCCTATCTTGGTTTACAATTATGTATTAACGGCAAAAGGCTTCTAAAGAAGACAAAAGATAAGAAGTTTGAGCAAAAGAGCGTTACGCCGTTTGCACCTCCAATGCCAGTAGGCGATATTACCATCGATGTAGATCAACCCGTCCCTTCTGAATACAGTGGTCCTATTATAACAGACTTCCTTACGTGGCTTAATCCTTACGACGCTCTACAAACAAATAAAGATGGTATTGTAGTAGGCCCAAAGGATTCCCTTACGGTACGCCAAGCTGTCACTGCCATGAAATCAAATATAAGTTTCAAACATGGTTCAAAAAAGCGTAAAACGTCTGCCGTCTCTTTTAGGACTCATCGAGGAACACGAGAAAGAAACTCAGAGTCTAAACGTCGAGTTAAGCCTCACTCTTGCTGCCGCCCTGAAGATAATCAAACGATCAACCAAATTGCTAAATATCGAACAGAATCGGCGAAGAAATCTGAAAAACCAAAAATCGACAGATCGGTCGGCAATAAACGTTGCTATATAGACCCTATAGAATGGGAACGTGAAACTGCAAGTATTCTTCGATCCACAATTTCCGTACAAAACAAAATTTTAGATAGAAGTGAGGTAGTCACATCAATACGACAAACCAAATCGAGCATCAATAATGGGAGTTCTAAAACTATTTTAGAACCTTTGTGTTCGCGTAGTTTTACAAATGATACAAACCCAATTAAAAAATTAAGTGCTATTGGTAGAAGTATTAGTAAAATACGCGAAGAAAATAAATCGAAACAAAAAACTATAACATTTTCCAAAAGTTGTTCATCTATTTATGCACCATACAGGGTTGTCGATACTCCAGTTCATGACGAAGGAGATTCGTTGTTAAAAAACAATAAGAAAATTTAACTGATTATGATAATATCGTTCTATTTTCAGTAAATTTTACGCTTAAAATTAGTTTGTAACTATTGCTTTTAAAATGTTATGAAGCTTTTAAATTTTAAAATATGTTGTTTACTACAAATTCTATACTTACAAGAAAATTAACTTTGTTTTATTATATTTTCTAATGATTAATTTATTAATTTTGATTGACCTACTCGATCTATTCCCAAAATCAAATCCATTCCCAGAATATTTCCTATAAATTCATACAATCAAAGAGTTGTTATTTACATCCCTATCTACAAGCTGGTTTACTAGAAATTAAAAAAACAATATTTGTCTTTTTCTTTCAACTTGAAATGACATAATAAAAGTCAAAATTTTTAATATTATTAAAATTAAAAATATGTTATAAAAACGAAAAAAACAAATAATCAATAAAATACTGAATGTGAATGTCATAAGTGGTGTAGAACACAACTAACGAAGTTTTCCTCTGACACTGTACGGAGTTTAAATACTTGTTTACGAAATCCATATTAGCATGAGAATTTGTACATATATGATATCAAGGCATTAAATTACAAATTCCATTCATACGAGTTTTCACAGAATCTGTAGATCCGAAGGACTATATAGATTTTTGAGTTTCAGAAATTGTTTTTAGGTCAATAATTCATGAACCATTATGATTTCTTAACACAATGCCAACTGGAAGAAAAAAACATGCCAAAAGAAAAAAAGTGAGACATTTTAATTCTTTCATTTATCCATCTACATACTAACAATTGAAATTATAAATATACTATCTTATGTACCTATAGAAAATCACCAAATCTAAATCGTTGCCTAAAGAATATTCAGGAGCATCAGAAATTGACCATGTCGCTAGTGTCGCAGGACCAGAGCTTATTAAAGTAATCATTTTAAATTACCGTAGGACATTCATTATAATTTATGACCTCATACATATTATTATATATGATTTATATAATTACAGAAAATCTACGATAAAGTAAATATCAAAAGAATTTATACACCATTTCATAAATTTGGATATAGCAAAATAAAACGAATGGATAAGAATAAATTAGCGCCCCAGGCGGGTCTCTCTCCAAAGGAGAAAAGTTATATAATCTGTAGTTGTGAAGCGAAAACTACAAAGTATGCAAATCTTAAAACTAAAGCGGCAGAGGCCATACGAGAAGGTAAAATATTTTCCATTCAAGGTAATTGCAGTGCCGTCCGAAAGGCTTTATTAGACCGAGGATGGTTGGAAAAACTACCTCCTAATCGTATGAACCTAACAAAATTAAGACGATGTGCATTTTCAAACAAAACCGATGTACAAAGCGAGCTAGAAAGGTTACTTCTCTCAAACTTTGTCGAAAAGTACAGTCCCAACTTTGTTTGGCGTACTCGTGATGATCGACGCGATACAACAATAGACATGTCAAAAGATTACAATACAATCATTAATAAATTAGAAATTGACGCAATGTGGACTACAAAACAAGGACTATGTTCTTCAATGAAAAGAAATTATTGGTTCTACATTGAAGACGTTGCAGAAGTCAACGGTCCACGCTCGTATAATACCCAAGAACCTGGCGAAATCGAGGGCTTTATAAAGGATTACAAAATTACTGCCTGTACAAGCTTATTAAAGTGGATACTTTCAATGGTGGCTAATGATAGGAAAATATTTATAAGAGATGGAAAAATTTCAATGAATGTTGTCGTGTTTGCTCTGAATAGATGTAAAGAATATTTATTTCGTAAACAGAATAAAGATATCGATCGTGATATCAACACTGTAACTAATGAACAATGGGGTTCGTTTCTAAAGAAATATTATTGTATAATTGCTAAAAACGAAGTTTTCCGGAAAGATAAATTTGATAAATTACCATTGTATCTTAGCTATGCAAAATTTTTACTAAAAGAAATCCATAGATATAGACCTCAATTAAGCTGCGAAGGATGTCATAATATTTGGATCATAAAACCTGCACATTGCTCAAGGGGCAGAGGTATAAGAATGGCTTCTAAATTAGGTGTTATCACTAATTTACTAAATAAAGCCAATGCAAAGCATGTGATACAAAAATACATCGGTAAGGGGAGTATTTATTTTATATCGCTTACCTTACTTAAATAAATGCAGGTCGTAGTTATGATTAAATTATTAATTGCATTTTCAGAAGAGCCGCTTTTAATACACGATACAAAATTTGACATAAGACAATATTACTTAGTTACAAGCACTTATCCTCTTGTTATATGGATGTACAAAGACTGTTATTTGAAATTCAGCTCCCAGAAATATAGTCTGAAAAACTACCACGAATCAATTCATTTGACGAATAACGCTGTACAAAGAAGATACGCCAATTGTAAAGGAAGACACTTTGAACTTCCGCACAACAATATGTGGGATTTAGAAAAATACAAAACCTATTTAGAGAACATTGGGAAGGAAAAAGTTTGGGATAATATAATTTATCCTGGAATGAAAAAATCTATTATTGGCATAATGTTAAGTTGCCAGGACACTTTGTCAGTATGCAAAAATCGTTTCGAATTGTACGGTTGCGATTTCATTTTAGATAAAGAATACAAACCTTGGTTAATAGAAATTAATTCATGTCCCGATCTCAATAGTACAACTCAAGTGACCGGAAAGATTTGCCCAGCTGTTGTTTCTGATATAATAAAAGGTTGGTGACTTTTTCATTTATTTTAAAAATTTGACAAGTAAATTCTGGCTATGAATTCTCCGGGACAGCTAAACTTCTTTCACTTGGAGGAAATTAAGTAGGTATTAACCTAACCTTTAAATTTATTTTTATAGTTGTTATCGATTATGCAAATAATCCTAAAGCATCAACGGGAAAATTTGAATGTATCTACAGACAACCAATGACTCTACCAAAATATGGAAGTGCAGCAGAACTAACTGTAAGAGGTTATTCACTACCTTATGACTATTTCTACAAAGGTTACATTGAAATTAAGGAATCATACGACGATACTGAAATTGGAACAGAACATGACATTCATACAGTTTTGAATAAACTGAAACGATTGCATCATGCGGATACTATCATGGTACAACCAGAAGAGGAAAATATTAATGCAAGGAAAATAAGCAATGATTCGGGTACCCATAGTACACTCAGCGAAAACGAAATGAGCCCTAGTCCTGAGGCCAAAAGCGATCGATCTGAAGATAATGTCATTAATGACATAAATTCTGATGAAAGTACATCTTTTAAAAATGCTCAGAAAATAGAAAATGCTTTATCCTGGACTACGTCTAATGAATCAAATTATATTGCTCAAAATGTGTGCAGTGTTACAGATCTCATCACTATGCTTAATCGATACCAAAAATCAGAAATAAAACAAACTTTCAGTTTCAGTAAATTAGATGATGGGCCCTATGGCAAAGCAAGTTTCAATGATATTCCTGGTCATAAAAAGAAACTTTTTGATTCGGAAACATCATTATTTCATAATAAAAATAACAATTTAAATAAAGTCATATTAAACAAACGAGAATCCTGGATATTAAACTGTAATAAGGAAGATAGTATGCTTCAAGCTGCTTCAAAAATAATATCATTCATTAATGAAAAAGAAAAAGAATATGTATCCGATAAGCAAATATGTAATACATTTCTACAATAAATAGCCATGCCGAAGCCGAGTCAAAAATGTTTTTCTCAGAATAAAGCATTACAATAAAATTTGTTTTTCTTTAACGAATCCTCAGATTTAACGCAACACCGTTTTATAAATATTTCGACTTCGATTAATATTGGTACCAACTCCTAAATTTTATTAATTAAAAAGTAAAAGACCCGTGTTTCCCCTGATTAACGGCCGTTTACAGTAATGTACCTGAAATTATGGATAGATATATAGATAGTCAACAGGATATTGAAAGCAAAGTAAGTACAAATAGATAATTTGTCTAACATAAGTAAGCAAAACAAGTGATAGATAGAATATTGAAAACGGCTGTTAGTTAAACCAGGGTACTGATTCACAAATCCGATTCGAGTTGGAACGAAGACGTTTCCATTGAAATTTGTATGAATCTTATTCCGATTTCCGATACTTTTCGATCGGTTTCGCATTTGTGAATAGGGGTTATTTTATGTTAAACTTAAAATAGAATTCTGTCAAAGAGGGATTCATTTTGCATTAATCATACCCTGTGCTCCTAACTTCTCATGCAATCAAAATTAGCGCTTTTTAGTTTTTTGACTTCACGTTCAATGCAATGTAAATGTCATCAATCTTGCCAGTCATAAAAATGTATTTATTATTATGATATTATCTATGTCTTCATAGAAATCCAAGCTTCTATTAAGTATCTGTGTCCTGTCATGTATAAAAAACCAATTTTATGAGGCGGAGTGCTACTTGCTTTGATATAATTTATTAATTGTTTTAAGTTTAGTTTAATATAATCACTGCATGATAATGGGTCGATCAAGATCAAGAAGTAAATCTCCCCGTCGTCATCACAAAAGTAGTAAACATTCAAGAAAGAAAAGCCGTTCAAAGGATCGGTCCACATCTCGCAGCAGGAGTACCAAACATGCCGAAAAATCGCGAGAAAGGAGTTCAAAATCACGGTATTTACTTTTTGCCTTATTTGTTTCTGCTTATAAAATTTAAAGAACTGATAGCAATAATTAACTTTTCAGGAAAAGATCGCATTCAGTATCTTCATCGTCAAGTACTGGTGGATCTTATGATGGCAGCCGGAGTAGAAAAAAGTCAAAAGGTCGTAGCAAAATGGATGAAGTTGATCGTCTAGCAGAAATGGAAAGACAAAGACGAGTTAGGGAGGCGGAACAAAAGGTAATTACGGCTACAATTATTGAGCAATTATTTTAAATTGTCCTATTTCAACTTATGGTTAAGATAAACATAATTAAAAAATAATTTATCATTTCAATCATATCACTTAGGTTGTTGAGGAAGAAGCTGCAAAAAGAATAGAACTTCTAGTGAAGAAAAGAGTAGAAGAAGAATTAGAAAAAAGAAAAGATGAAATAGAAAGAGAAGTGGCAAAAAGAGTTGAAGAAGCCAAACAAAAAATGGAACGAGAAATGATGCAAGAACTGGAGAAACAAAGGGAACAACAAAAGCGGGAGGAAATGGCGAGACAGGTAACTGCCACTCTACTGTATCAGTCATATGTAAAAGCAATGATTAACTTCATTGCTGTTACATGTGACATCCGCTAAATCAAACTTGCTCTTGCAGCCCAAACATATAAGTATACATCCTTATCTTATATACAAATATATTCTGCAACACTAATAATCGAATTCTTTCGATCATATCTGTTAAAGGTCCGGTCAGGTGTAGTTCGAGTTACAAGAACTTTAAAAATTATGTCACTTGTTTTGATTATGTATATATTCAGTTAACATGCATAATATCATTTGCACTCACCAAATAGACTATTATTTGATAAGAATGCCATTAAGGCTTCCGGCTAGCATTTTAAAATTGTTCGCTTGACTGTCCTTGGCAGTCACGTAGTCTATAAGTCAGGTCGGAAGACTGAACAAGACGCGAAGCTGTAAGAATTTTTACGGAGATGCTGCTTGAGGATCAGCCCCTGAAGCCGAAGGTATTTTTTGAATCTATTTTTTGTATAACAATTTTTTGTTTCATGCTACTAAGGATTATGTAAATCAAACAACTCTGCTAGCTATGATCAATATAAAGAGTATTGTTACTGTCAGTCTTTAAATGAATTGTACACATATTTTGTTAAAGATAAAATTATTTCAAATTGTATCTGTATAACAAAAATTTAAATAAAGCTATATAGGCTGTTCAATAAATGATCTTAAAATTATTGAAAAATTTAAGAACAATACAAATAAAGCAAATATATACCTAAAGTATTTTAGGGATATCATAATATGAATACAATTTGTAACCAGTGACTGGTCTAGGATATGTGTTAACATGTGCTTTTTATTAAACAGGCTGAAGAGGAACGTAAAAGGAAAGAGTTGGAGGATATCATGGCCGAAAATAATAGAAAGATTGAAGAAGCACAACGAAAGTTGGTGAGTAACCTGTCTAAAGTTATCAAGATGTTTGAATATTTTCTATAAAAATGAAGTCTTGTGTCCCCTATTGGGTCATGGGGAGGATATCAAATCCACTACACTAATCAATTCTTATTTAGAGAAAAGTTGATGATCAACTGATCAATTGTCTATGCCCTGTAAAACCATCTTATCACATCCCACCAGAGATGAATCCGAAGACCTAAAGTCATAAAGTCTAATACGCATACCACTGAATCGAGACAGGCATAGTTTTCTGAGGAAGTAATACATAATAGAAGTGTTTTTAAAAAAAAATTCTGGACTCAAGCAATGCATCACTGAAAATAACTTTGCATCTGAAGATACTATCATCTTTATAAATTATCAACATCAAAACTATTTCCATATCTATTTTATTATTACTGACATTTATTTATTTGTTTAAGTGTGCATTTAATTATTTTATTTATATGTGATTAATTAACAAGTTAGGTCTATGATAATACAATATTAATTTAATTCTCGTTCACACAGGCTGAGGAAAGGCTAGCAATGATAGAAGAGCAAAGAAAGATGGATGAAGAAAGGCAAAAGCTGAAAAAGGAACAAGAGAAAAGGGTAAAAGAGGAACAAAAAAAAATATTAGGCAAAAATAACTCAAGACCCAAATTATCATTTTCATTAAAACCACTTTGATAGGTGTGCATTGTTTTAAGTTATACATATACTTTCCAGTTAGGTTTCCATGCATTTATACTTGTTTCAAAACGGCCACAAATATTTGCGATTGTCTTTCTTTACCTTTCTACGGATATCTGTAAATATATTTAAGATAGTATTTTGTTGTAGATTATT
Source organism: Phoebis sennae (assembly GCA_001586405.1). Lineage (NCBI taxonomy): Eukaryota > Metazoa > Arthropoda > Insecta > Lepidoptera > Pieridae > Phoebis > Phoebis sennae. The sequence continues at coordinate 342,552 of LQNK01001975.1, forward strand.
GAAATTACAGATTTTGTTAATTTTCTCATCATTGAATTCAATATTAATTTGAAGATAAACTGTGAATATTATGAAATACAGCCTATGTAAGCATATAGAACAATAAATTCTTCATTTTAATATTTTTATATCAATTTACTTTTATGTAGATCTTAAGTCTAGTCCTTCCGTTTCTTATATTGCTAGATATAAATAAGAATTTCAAGCGTATGTGTATGCAATAAGCGTGGAAAAAAGTTATGAATCTTTAGTTTTTTCACAATAATTGTACCGTCAATTCTTTATATCCTAACTCGGGTACTACAAGATTGGCAAATTTACGTAAGTTAAGAAACAATATTGAAGTATATTAAGAGTAAGAAGTAAATTATTTGTATATTTTGATTCACATTACACCACACAAGTTAAAGTATTAAAATCACAAATTTAATGAAAGTCCAAATTATTTCTAAAAATGTGTAAATATTCTTTGAGTATTTCTTTAGTACATTTTTTATATAAGTATTAAAATATTAAATATTAATTGAAATATATTGTACAATTATTTGGACAAGTCAAAAGAAATATTGTTTTATATTCTTAACTTTGAATCCTGCATTCAAGACAACACAGTGTATGTCTATAGTAAATATTTGAATTAGGCAATGTTTTTTTTCCGTAATAGAAATAAATAATAATCATTAAAAATGTATTGTATATAGTTTGGTGATCCAAAGATTAATTGGCTAACTTTCTGCTCATAATAAATGCTGGAATGTGCATTGGAGATGAAGGTAAAATAAATAAACATTTTGGTAAGATAACATACATGTACTTATTGGATAAATAAAAAATAAGGGATAATTTTGAATGCTTTGGTTTTATCCTGTAACATTTTTGTGTTTAAAAGTTATGAATCTTGTATTCATTGCCTTTTTAGTTTTTACAATTTCAAATAATATAATAAAAAATATTTGTTAGTGTCCCCAAACTTCTTGATGGTTTGTATAATTTTGTGTCATCCAGCGTTTTCCACATATTAGGATTTTTCATTAAATTCTGCTCCACATCATTTTGTTTTATTTTCCACACGCAGTTAGTTCTTCGGTCTTGATTTTTACCATCCCCCACAGAAAATCAGCAAAGAGTAGTTGTATACTACTTTGTACTGTGAGAAATGATGCCAGAGGCCTGTGTTCCTATCCTCTAATCCTTTCTCTTCATATACCGTAACAGAAGCAGTGAAGACTAACCGTCATGCCGGAAATGTACACAGCATATGTATTGCTCATCTTGTCTGTTGCCTTTAAAAAAATAACTTTATTTTTTGTCATTTATTTCATGTTGCGTTTTTTATGAGAAAAATACAATCAATGATCCTGCTGCATTGATACTTTAGCCGTGCTAAAACAGATTGGTACGCTTGTTCATAAAAAAAAAACTTAAATACCTATAAAGTTTAACAAAAATATTAACAACTTCATGCTACTGAAAATAGTAAACTATAAGAGCAGTCAGCTGCTCTTATTTCGAAACCAGCTTCCAAACAATAAATAGACAATCTTATATAAGATGTAATTTGATAAGGATATCATAATTATATTAGTGTTATCCTAGCGCCAAATGAGTGTACAAATGTGCAGCACGGACATTTCATTTACTGTTACATGTTTGAATGTAGTGTTGGGGTAAGCACAATCTTCAAAGAAGTGACCACTTCTATTAGTACATGTATCGTACCAGCATTATATTATGGCCATAAAAATCGGTTTTTATCAGCATTCAAATAATTTTAACATTTAAATAACATCCAAGCTCAAAGCTGGTAACATCTGTATTAATATGAAGTAAGCGTAACGTCACCATACACGTCATCGGCTACGCTTAGGGGTGCTACAAGGCCATAGTAGGGATTTACTATATGTGTTTATTATTGGTTTATTCACTGTTTTCCTTTCTGGGTAAACATCAAATGCCATTGATAGTAAATAAATGACGGTGGAGGCCAATTTTACTGAAAAAATATAATCAAGAATATAAAAGTAACACCCTTTCTTCTATTAAAATTATTAAATTATTGAAAGAAAGCGCAACCCTACGTGACGATGCCATTTGATGCCATTATCAGTAATGTCAATTGTCAACCTACCGAAATTTAAAACCTTGTTATCAGAAATACCTATTGAACTCTGAACATTCATATTCTAATTTCTCTATTTACAGTGAACGCTAAAAAAATACTATATAAGTGTAACAAAACATAAACAATAACTATATGTGTGTTCATTTATAGCATAAAAGTTACCTTTAGTCGTAGAAATATATCCTCATTAGAGCTGTATTATATATTGTGAATTAAATATGGGTGATTTTATAAAGGGTTTACTTTTGTCTGTTTTATCAAAAAAGTGTTTCGATGAGTACTTTACAAAATACAACTTTCTTGATGGTGAGAATGAACGTGAAACTTTGTACTTTTACTTTATGTAACTCAATTTCATATTAAAAATGTGTTTTATTTTCAGTTCCATGTTTTAAAAGTACTTTAAGTAAAGGTCTCGGTATCGGAATTATTGCCGGATCGATATTAGTCAAAGTTCCTCAAATATTAAAGATCCTTGGCAGCAAGAGTGCTGAAGGAATAAATATTTTTGGAGTGTATTTGGAACTATTTGCAATCACTGCAAATTTTACCTATAGTTATGTTATGAACTTTCCATTCAGGTAAGCATAAGTTATGAACTTTCCATTCATATATTTAACTTTTTATAATTATTGGAAGTTGAATATTATGCTAAATCTTCTGTTCCTGCAGGATTTTGTTCAAAATGCTCGAGTTTCAAACAATATCTGTACAAAATTTCATCCAAATTGGTCCAGTAGTTGTGAGCCTATTAATTTCAAACCAACAATCAAAAAATCTAATTTTTCCTATTTATAATATTAATATAGATAAGTGCACTATAGAGGTCTAAATTTCCACTTATTTAGCAAAATGTGATACTGTATGTAATGTCTTTCATTGGTCATGCATCAGGATAGCACAAAACCTTGAGTAAGAGTCACTACTCAGTATAAACCACAGCTAGTTTCTGCTGTTTGTCTCTATGGGTAAGATATGAGTACATATCTTAAAACCATCCAATGGATTATGATGCAGTTTTTTTTAAATAGATTCAAGCTGAAGGTTTATGTGCATATAACATGAATTGTATATTAAATGCAAATTATTTTTTATGGATAAAAACTTAACATTATTTTGCAGTGCATGGGGAGAAGGGACTTTTCTGGCGATTCAAACAGCAACTATAGCTGCTCTAGTGTTGCACTATGGTGGGTCTCCCACACAGGCCGCTATATTCCTGTCTACATACCCTGCGCTGGTATCGGTTCTAGTCAGTGGATACACTCCTTTGAATGTTCTGTGGACGATGCAAGCTATCAATGTGCCTATAATTCTTATAGCAAAGGTAATTTTTTAACCCTAGTGATGATAAGAATATAGCAAAATTAATCATTTATTAAGTAAAATCACTGAATAGAAATGAAGCCATTATGTTAGCTTACTAGATAAATTTATAGTTATATTGATTGATTGGAAATAAAGTTCTTATTTTTCTTAATGTGTAATTTCAGGCTATCCAAGTAGTCACTAATTACAAAAATGGCAGCACTGGACAGTTGTCTGCAGTGACATGTTTCCTTCTCTTTGCCGGAAGCATCGCAAGAATCTTCACCTCCATCCAAGAGACCGGTGATATGATCATTATTGTGACATATTGTGTGTCAACTGTAGCCAATGCAGCATTAGTTTTCCAACTATTCTGGTATTGGAATGTTGATACAAAAGCAACTAAAAATAAGAATAAAAAGAAGAAGCGCACATAGACTTTGTAATTTAATAAGCTGAACAATAAATCATTTTATTTATAAATGGTGTTTTTATACTTTTATTCTCAATGTCATATTTTTTATCTTAATGATCACTAAAAAATATGTTCAACATAAAGATGCTAAGCCAACCTGAATATAACTTTTGTTATATATAATTAATTCTCACAGTTGCCTTGACTAAAGAGAAATTTAAATATCTATAATTACTGGGCTATTGCTCTCGTTTTGTTTATATACTGGCAAACGTTGCTTACTATTTTGCAAAATTAACTTTGAACAAAGTTTTCAAATGGATAATTTCACACAAAATGCAACAGATTATATATTTTATTTTTTGTTATCTATGAAGCATACTCCATGAACTAAAATAATACCAATGAAGATTTTTCTCACCGTAAAGTTGGCGCGTACACGCAGTTTAACTTATATCATCAAAATTGATTGAACAATTGGAAGAGGATGTATTTAAAGCAGTTTAGGATCCCCCCTCAAATTCCCAATTCTTTTATAGATTACCAAGTTGCTTCAAGATCCCTGTCAAGTTATATTATTTACTCATGTTCTCTTTCTATGTCCCATTTTTTTTAAATTTCGCCTTAGTTGGTATATGTAAGTGATAGGATACTTTTTAATATTGTATAGACCGCCGCCACAGAAGCTAGTACCTAACATATTATGATATCTAAATTTAGATGCTCTCTTTACAGAAGTGTTTGGATAATGTTATGGTTTTTCAACTATCCAATGTACAGAATACAATAAGTATAAGATCGGCAGGATAAATAAAAGAAAATATATTATTTATACCATTTATTAATGTGCTTGAAACCACAACATTTTCAATTTAGATTGGAATGAACATTTGTTAGCAAAATCTGTAATGAATTATCAATAATGCCAAAAATTTGAACTGAACCCATCAAGCTACAGAATGTTATATTTATTACCCTTATATTTACATATGGCTATATGAATGTTTCTTACTATTCTAAAGGCAAATGTGCTTAGTGAAGCAATAGATGGTTAATATACGGAGAACACCTAGATCATTATACATAAACCGTGAGCATACAATTATACTGTCAGTATATAAACGGCGCTATATATCTATTCTTTCGGGGGCGGCGCTTCAGGTTGTTCTTCAGTGTGGTTTCTCTCTGGCTCGTTGCCGTCGGCCCACTTTCCGTCGTATTCCTTTCGGTCAACGTATCTTTCTTCTTCGTACTCGCCCTCACTGCGATGGCTGTCCCGTTCAGAGTAGCGGGAGTAGCTATGACAAATTAAGTTCAGTTAGTATATAGAAAATATCAATAGAATGGAATGATGATACGCAATCAGTCTAATTCTGAAGTATCTCAAATTTGCCATTGACACATCCCCTCTTTTCTTTAATTGAAGACTATGATATACATCCCTATGATCATGGGTGTAAGTCAAAAGTTCAAAACCCCCAACCATTAGGCGCTAGAGGGCGATACTGATTCGAAAGACAAAAAATCATATTAAAATACTTCTTATTTCATGAAAAAAATATGATTTAAAACAGGCTTTTATTAACTATTATTAAAAATCGGGAGCCGGATTTTTTTTTTTTGGGTGAGGAAAAACTTTTCAGTCGTGTAGGCCTACCGTCTCATGGAATAGAGTGCACCTATTAGCACGCGCACGTGCCTTTAATCGGTCTGGATATAGCGCGCTAATTTAAAAATGTGTCCAACGTGTTATGTTACCTGTCTCTGTCCTTGTCCCTTCGCTCGGGGCTGTAGGAGCGCGAGCGGCGCGTGCGGTCCGGGCTGCGCGAGCGGGAATAGCGGCCACCGCGCCGGTCGCGGAAGTCACGGAATCCACCCCTGTGCAATTATATGTACATTACAATACTGCTTCACTTTATGACATACAGATGGTACTTTAGGCTTCATTATATTTTCCTTAACATTCTACAGTATAAACCAGTCTTATATTTTAATATCATGTTTTTATGTGTTATTCAGAATGGCAGTGGCCATAATAGATCTGCCTCAGATGGTGATAATAAAATTTTCTTCCAAGTCGATTCCTCATGGATGAGGGTCGTGACCATTAAAAACAGCTCTGTTTGTCTGTTTGTATGGTCTTTCACTCAGTGCGATTTTGTGCAAGTTCCATGGTACCATTTACAATTCCATGGAACTTGCACAAATAGAATTTAAGACTTATAAAAACCAAAAAAATAAGTTACAAATTATAGACTACCCACAAATCGTGGGTGATACTGACAATATTGTATTGTGGGCCATGATATGTGGACTGTCAGTAGCCAGTATTTGACATACTCCACTTTGCTATATTTGTGATACCACTTATGTTATAGATATTTCAAAGATATTTCTATTTGTTTTCTATTGTGAGTTGACGGGAGTGATTACTTACCTAAATGGTCTACCCCTTCCCCCACCACCCCTCCTCGGCCTAAACGGTCTGCCGCCTCTGGAGCGGTTATCGCGCCACTCGTGCTGGAACCGGCGACCGTCATCCCTCCTGAAGTCCCCTCTGCCTCGGCCGCGACCGCCGCCGTTGTAGGCGTTGAAGCGGGGCCGGTAGTATGTGCCGCGCTCGTAGCCTCCGCGACCGCGCCAGTTACCGCGCCGGTTGAAGCGGCGGAATCTATGTTCATTTACATATTGAATTAATGCAAAGAAAAAAGGAAGATTTACTAAATTTTAATGTTTGTAGTTATTCAAACCCAAACTTTATTCCAGTTTCTATGGACAGAACATAGTCAAATTTTCCAAGAATATATTTCAAAATTCTATGCGAGTGTGTCCACATAATGTGGAAAGGTCATTATATACTTTTAGTTATCCTATTTGACTCGATTTTTTTGTTGTACCACTTGAGTAATATAGTTGACGACATTACAACACATATACCGTTTTTATATGGGTAAGGATGACAGATATACTAAACTGTACTCATATTACTAGTTACAGGAATGATATGGCTTAATTCATTTGGCTTAGTGTTTAGTTTATTAAAGTTACCAGTAGATGATAAGTTTAGATATTTTGTAAAATTTATAATGGATTGTATTAGAATAATGTATAGATTAAGTTTATGGTATGATGGGACTGACATGTATTTTTTTTACAAGTCCCTAAATTAATGAGAAAAAAAAAGCCATATCAATTGGCTTCTAAGCTTAGTAATATATACTGACCTTTCCCTAGAGCCAGAACGTGAGCGGGATCGACTTCTCGAGTAGTACGACCGGCTTGCATCAGACCGCGAGCGAGAGCGCGGCGACCCGGAGCGACGGCGGCGAGACGCCAGCGAACCACTTGCGCTTGAGCCGGAGCGGGAACGAGAGCCCGACCGTGAACGATACTTGCGAGGGCGGGACCTGAATGAAGTTAAAATTTATATTTATTGAATAAATTTTATCACATGTGACAGTAACTTAAAAGCTATAATTGTTCATAATAAACATTTCTTATTCTATAATATCCCACACTGGTGAAAGGTTTAGGTGACTATTGTCTATATATTTTAAAGAGAAAAGATGAGGTTTGTTTGTTGGTTTGAATTGAATAGACTCCGAAACCACTGGACCGATTTGGATAAAATTTTGTACAGAGATTATTTGAAATCGGGAAAGGACATAGGATAGCTTTTATCCCGAAAATCCTACGGGAACGAAAATATACGCGGTCGAAACTTTGTTTGCTTGAATACATGGTATGAAAGGTGTTAAAAAAATTGTTCATCATATTTCGCTGTAACTGTCACAGCATGCAGAATAGTGCTCATTAAACACAAAGATGGGTACATTTTATACATAACAAGAAATCCTTATACCTAACATCATACCTGCTGCGAGATCGTTTCGGCGAGCGTCTGTCATCTGATGAATTAGACGCGCTCCTTCGCCTCGGCGAGGGTGGGGAGCGTGGCCGGCGAGATGTAGGCGAGGGTGGCTTGATTCTCGTCACAAACTGCTCGGGCCGCTGTTCGCCCACAGACACGGGCGTTTCTCCCTCTTTGGCCAATCGGAATGAACCAAACTTGTCCAGTACAATGTTGCCTTTGCGGACCATCTGCTGAAAAGGATGAATTATTTTAAAATATTTTAATAAGTTACCTTTTCAAGCCACGGTTACAAAACAGCATTACCATTCATTATTGGAATTTAGCCCACTTAATTTGATATCTTTATTTACATTGCAATTACTAGATTTGAATATTTTTATATTTTTTACTTTAATTTAATAATAATTCTTAATTTAATATCTATTAACTAATAATTAATTTACTGTGCTTTTTGTTTTTCGCATGTTGACCTAGTCATGCCAAATCATGTTTGATACCAATTTCTGTTCCAACACATTTATTGTACCTTGTTTTATGCAAAAAATAAAACAAATGATCAACTAAGAATGCCTAGCTACTCTAGTCTGTTTTTCCCTCTCTCAAATGAGGCCATAAGAGTCAAGGGTTTTGCAATACTGAATCTACTTTATCCATTCAAAATTGATACAACGAATATTCACTAGATAGCACATAGTAATTTTATGTTTTTTGCTTTCGCTTTGGTTGCCTTGAAGAAATCGCTTATAGCAATAAGGCCACCTATTATCATCATTATAAGTTATTTTCTTTTTATTTAATCTATGTGCAATAAAGATATATTCCATAGATCAAACACTTTTCTGCTACTCAAATATATTTCATAGTACAAATACTTTTCTTCTACTCAAATATATTTCATAGTTCAAACACCTTTCTGCTACTCAATATATTTCATATTAGTTCAAACACTGTTCTGCTAGTTACGGAACGTGGCACGTACCGGCGGGTGGTGCGAGTGGTGCGCGGCGTGCGGCGGGTCGACGCCGGGCGGGTCGGGCTCGCGGCTCTTGGGCGGCGGCGCGCTCGGCAGCGGCGGGGGCTCCTTCATCGCCATCGCGCGACGCACTGACACGTTCTTGTCGCCGGGGGACGCCTACAAAAGTGGACGTTGTTTTTAGAGCGTTAAGATCATTTATTTGTCTATAATTATATTATAACGAGGAAAGATTGGATTTTTTTGTTTGTTTGAATTGAATAGGCTCCGAGATCACTGGACCGATTTGGATTAAATTTTATACAAATTCTTTGAAACACGAGAAAGGATAAAGGATAGCTTTTATTACGTGTTATGATCACGACAGTACACGCGACGGTAAATCATGGCGCTGGTGCCTTGAAATTAATTTTTAAAGTTTTGAGAAATTATACAATTGACAAGCTAGCTAGCTAGCTAATATATTTATAAATTAAAAATGACTAAATTTACCTTTGGTGGTTCCTGTGAATCATCAGAGCTGTCTTCAAATGCATATCTCTCCTTGTATCCTTTTTGTGAAGGTGTTTCTTTTTTCTTCACCCTATTAATGAAACAAAAAACATGTTAATCTCAAGATAATTAACAATGAATTAAATATCATATTGTAATAAGATAAAATTTTCTTACGGTTCTTTAACTGCACCCATGGTCATTTTCCATTTTGGTTTTTCTAAAGGTGGCGGCGGTGCTTGGTCAATAGGACTGATTGAAGATCTGTCTCGTTTGCCTAATACCTCCTTTTCGACCATGGAATGATACGCGTTTAATTTCGATTCCAGTTCTTCCAACCCATGCATGTCATCCATAATACGGCTGCAAGAAATAAATCTTATTTTATCTCAATTAATAAGAATTAAAATGATAATAAATGAACTTGAAATTATGTAAAATTTGATGAAAATTTTGTATTTTCCTTATTAAACAGATGTTTAAGTTACCTCTTGTCGCCATGTTTTCTGTCGTACTCTCCCTCCGAACTTAAATCTCGCTTTGATTTTCCTTTTAATTCTTTCCTGTAAAGACATTATAATCGTTAATCTTAAATGTATTTAAGACTTGAATTACATTTCAAAGATCAGGTAAATGATGTTTTAGTTATATTTAATTTAATTATGTTTACATACCTAATGGCATCTCTCAATTTCTTATCGCCAATATTTTCTAATTCCCGTAAATTGTATTCAGAATTGTTAGACATGCGCGCTAATTTAGCCTTTCTCTTTTCATCTCTTTCTTGCTCCTTACGCTTACGTTTAGACTCTTTCTTCTTCTTCCTATAATGAAATGAACGTTTTTAAATATATTAAAATTGTGAGGTATAAAATATTATATTATTAACAATTTTTTTATATTATATTGTTATAGCTATAATATATGGTTATGGTTCATACGTTAAGGTCGTCAGCCCCAACAGTCTGCGTGGCTAAAACCAGTCTGGTAAAAATGTATGGTATAATACAGTTATGTTTTGAGGGTTACTTACTTATCTTTCTTTTTCTTCTTCTTCTTTTCATGGTCAGCCGTGGGTTGCGGCTGCTGGCCAAGTTCTTGCATTTTACGATTCCGCTTGTATTGAGCGGTCTCTTCAAGGAAGTTACGCACTTTCTCTTCGTAGTCTGAATCTTCTTTGGTCATTTCAAGGAATTTGCGTACCTAAATATTAATGCGATATAAATAATAAATCATATATAATATATAATAAATAATAAAACAGTAACCGAACCATTTCTGTACATTGAATATTTTTCAAAAAGAGTAATTGGTATGCAATATGTATGTTCTATAGATACCAAAACCATGGTTAGAATTTTTTTTTCTGTTTGTCTGTTTATCTGTTTGTATGTGCGTCAATCACGTAATAACCACTGGGCAGATTTTTATAAAATTTCACATGCTGATAGACCAATATTAGGTGCAACTTATAGGCTACACTATTTAAAAAAAAATATTTTTGGGGTGGCTCTCCATGCATGTAAACGGAGGGTAAAAAAATAAATTCGCGAATACAAAATTGAGTGAGGTTTCATTGGAAAGGTCTTTAAAAATGATATATTTATTTTTTGAGATATACGCTTCTAAAGTCGTGAAAATGTCATACCACGTGACAATGTGAGATTTTGGTTGAGTTGCGGACATGCCTTTTTATACTCTTAACGTATAGATTAAGACGTTAA
>LQNK01001975.1:364809-403758 GCA_001586405.1 Phoebis sennae
CCTTAGTTTTTTTGTAGTATCAATCACAGCTCTATTTAAAATAAAGTAGGTAACTATCTACATCCTCTACATTGTGGGTGGCCCGATTTTTATATAATTATAAATTATAATATGTTATTTAATAATTGTAGGAATAAACCACAGCTAGATGTTTGAATCACGACTGTAGATAAATAGGAGAAGGTAGAGCGACAGATTTCTTATTCGTTTCTTTCGACCGTATTTTATATTTTATATATATCATTATGCTACGGGAGGGAAGCCGCGCGATCATCTATATTAAATATAAAACTACTCTCGGAGTCATTCTACGCTTTCGATCTACAATAATCCATAATAAAAAATATACAATTTCGAGAACGACCTCGAACGCGAACTATAACATGAATAATTTAATAACATAAGGACGTACGGTTTTATCTCTCATACTTCAAAGCCATAAAGCGTCATTGGAAAGGTCTCACTTCAATAGAAGTAGCGAATACAAAAGACGAAAAGAGGGCTAGGTAATGGTAGACACAATGGATACACTGTTTGAACTAAGACCGCCCTCACAATTGTGGCAAAACGTAGTGTTCTTTACACTTATTTTATATCTAGTTATTGAGGTAATTAAGTAGATCTAGGTTTACTAAACTTTATTCCGTGGATGGGAGGTTTACTAAACTTTATTCCGTGCAGTGTAAAAGAATATGGTTCTAATTTAGGACACATTTCTATGAGCCTCAATAAAATTTTGAAAAAATATCACCACTACCAGTTGTATTTGGTACATGCTACCAGTTTTATTATTATTTTTACTTGTTAGCGTGATATATGAGTATTATTCAACATGTCTTTTAAAACGAACTAAAAAGTAAATTTTAACCGCATTGAGCGGAAGAGCCACCAAGTAGAGCCACTGTATTTTTTTATAATGTCCACTATTCATCTTATATAAACAAGTGGCTCCTTTCGAGCTAGACTTCACGTCGTAATGGATAAATCAAGACCTTTTATTTGACTCGTACTCGGCTATGTTGATATGATAATCGTCTTCATCCTTTGATTTCCTTGAACTAAGGAATTATATAATAAGCTATTTTACCTAGTTGCAGCTTATCATCCAAACATGTAGAATATTCCAATTAATTGCAATTCTGCAAACCTATACAAAATAATTTGCTTCGTAAATCATATATCACCCAGTGGAATGTGTTTTTCCATTTTAAACGTTTTATGTTTATTTAAATATGGCTATGATTATTCGCCTCTATTGTAACGATATAAGGTAGTTAATTGCACGTCAATTTCTTTAAATAGTAAAGTAAATTGGTTATGTTTGTATGTGCAGGCATTGTGCGGGTTGACACAATACACCGCGAGGCTTTGTGCCGTTCGCGCCATTGTCATCGGACATATTACCTAACATTTTCACATTATATCAAAACCCGCTGGCTTCTTTTCAGACACTTGTCTTGTTTGTTAAACCTTCAGTCTCTTGAACATTTGTTATTTTCTTATAAGAATCCGAAGTGATTCTTAAGGACAATAACATATGGAAAGTATTGTGTTAAGACAGGTGTATGGTCATAAAAATAGTCTACAGCAGATATAATATAATAATATAATCGGAATTAATATATCAAGTGTATTTTCTAAACTTATTAGATGAGCTTAGTTATTGTCGTTCGGAACATAAAAGATACGCATTTAGAATATTATTTCCGTGGTAACAAAAGAACAAAGAGATAAGTCTTATAATAATACCGATGATAATAATTAAAAGTGTTGTGAAAACATATAAAGCTGTATTTAGCACTTAACGCTAAATAAAAACTATTGTATGTTTCTGAGAACAATTATTGTAATGGTATGATAACGACTTTGCAAGTGTACAAAATGTACATCCCTAGACTAGACTAAATTCTTTCAGTAAAATGCATAACAAGTGCATAGATAGGGTGATCTGCGAGGCGCGAAAGCCAAAATGCAAAATCGCGAGGGGCGGCCTCAAAGGGTGTTAGCGAAGCGTAGTGCGCAAGGATTCGGCGCGGCGAAGCAGCAAGCACTCGCCGGCCGGTAGTTTGACACAGTCGTTCACTCTGCGCGCCTGAACGGTCGCAGACCGAATGAACTTTTTCGCTCGGAACGATTCCCGCCAAGTTACACTTTTTAAATTTCGATTTCGTTCTGTGGTTTTTTTCTGTGAACAATATTGAGTGTGATGAGTTTTTATTAGTGGTGTTGCTAATTGGAAAATTGGATTGGATTTAAGAAGTTAACGGGGTAAGTAAAAAATATCTACTTTTTCAGTGTGTTTATAAATATTCTTCAGTATTAAAATTTTTTAGATGAAATGAACTCTACATTTTACATCTCTTTAAATTTAAAATACTCATTAAATCGAATAAGATTCGTTCGTTGTATACATATAAGTAAGGCTTTTACGTTAGTTCTATTAAGTTGCGAAGACGAAAATTAGTTCAATGAAATTCAGGGATAAGTTAAATGTATATATCTGATGTCGCAAATTACCTGACTGAGTTTTCATCAGTCTCTATGAGATTTGTACTCTAGTACATGACAGACAACACACTGCTTAGACTTCAAGTATAGAGGTAAGTGGATTCATTTTATATCATATTTTTAATACTAATTTTTCGTTTATTTAATGAAATCAATTTAATAATTTTTGAAATTACAATACTTTTTTAAAAAACTCTCAAATCTGAAGAGAAATTTAAATTCAATATTTTTCATGCAATTTTGAACTCTTTAAATGTCCAAGAGCAAGAGTTCCTTATTATTTTTATTATAATAAATAATGCCGAAAGGTTTTAAACGACGTAGTTCTCTTTAAGGTTGACGTAATTTCAACCGCGGCATTCTTGCAATAGCTCCATCCTATCAGGAGCTCGATTGTCGACATCTACTTAAAAATAATTTGAAACAATGCGAACGGTTGCACCGCGCTGAATGGCGCCAACAGTAGCGATACAAAAGCCGATCGTGATCAAATCGATTGATGCGATAAAGTTACAAACAACAAAATAATAGCAGAGTCGGGGAATTAACGCTTCTATTGTGTTAGTACAATAATCCGCTATCTAGGCCAGGCTCAGTGCTGCAGACGAACCTTTTGTCTTTCATGTTCGCCGTTAATAATGGCGGGCACCGAAACAGCCGCGCACAATGCCGCGAAATTTGCGCGTTTTCATTTGCAAGACAAAACGTGCTTTGTTGTGTGTCCGCTCAATACTGAATTTATGGCGGGTGGACCAAGCCGTATTGACGGCTAGCTAACGAATGGCCGAATGCATTTTGATCGCCCATCTCATCGCCATTAATACTTGCAGAGCGTTCAACGTTAAATATGCTGTTAATAATTTTCTAGGAACTGATCGGGTTTCATTATCGGCTTCATAAAGAAAGCTTTCTCATAAAAGGTCTATATAACAGTACATATCGTATTCTATTGTTCCCGGGATAATACATCCTTCGCGAGATGTGGAAGCTGAAACTATGTATTTGATTTCAGCACCCGTCTCTAATCTTCTTGCGAATGTGCACTCTCATTAGTTTCCTTTCTATTACTCAACGTCCATATGCATTTTTTTTGTGTAAATATGATGTAATATAATATAATTTTTGATAAATTCACGCTATAAAACACAGCGTAAGAAATAGCTCAAAGAGATACTGTAGCGTCGCCATCACTTATTGGAAAATATTCTTATTTAATAGACTCGTAGCTAGATCTTATTATATAGAGACGGTTCTTTACATTCATCCGAAAGACTTGAATTGAAAGGGAGGCGAAGAAACGGAAAGGTAACCGCAAAAGCTTTGCGTTCAGTCGGTTGGTCAGCCAAAGGATTGCTTACTCTTTGGGTTCTTCAAAATATTTTAATATATACTTTATTTAAAAGCGAAGGCAGAATGTATACTTTTAATTCTGAAGAGATGTTTCGTTAATCATTTTTATAGATGTTAACATTTTCTATTGAAGTTTATTTATTTTAAGTTAGTAGGGAGATATCGTTATCCCTCCGTGAATTAAAATAAATAAACCTTAACTTTGTAAATATAAAGAAACGTTTAGTTTTATGAGAGTATTCCATTTTATCTTTTCACTCGCGTTTAATAAATAAAGACTCATATTTATATGTAACTAGCGACCCGCCCCGGCTTCGCACGGGTGCAATGCTGATAAAAACCTTCCTCATGAGTTACTCTATCTATTAAAAAAAACCGCATCAAAATCCGTTGCGTAGTTTTAAAGATTTGAGCGTTCATAGGGACATACAACATGACACATGACAGAAAAAGCGACTTTGTTTTATACTATGTAGTGATAACTAATCATGCAATTTAAAATTCTATAATAATTTTATTATCAAACGATCTCGAGGCAAAAAGTTATTAACATTCAAAAAATCTTTCATTGAAAAAAGTCACGCACTTTCTCAAGCAGAGATGAAAATGCGACTTTCCATACAGCACTCTTTGAAACTTACGTCTATTTTTATTCTAATGAGACTCTTATAAGCCTAATTATTTACATTCTAAATATAATAACGTATCTAACATAATGGTTAATTACATTCAGTAACTGAATAACCACAGAGAAATCATCAAAACTGAACAGAGGCTTCCCGCACAAAAGTTACTCTCAAGTCTTCGAGAGGTCGCGTCGCCACAAAAGCGTCGTAATTGGCCCGTACTTTTTCTACTTCCCTGAAGCATTCATAGCCAATGAAACGTGTGCATTTAAATGACGTTCCACAGCTTTGTGGGGGTCACACTAAAGTTGTTCGTAAAACCGCGTATACGACTTTTGTATAGCCGTCGGAGGGACTGGTAAAAAGAACCTGCCGTACTTGTTACGAACTCATTAGTCATGCTTATTTGGAAATGAAATAATGCAGTGTAACTTTGTTCGCTGTAATCTAGATGCAAAATTTATACCGTTAGTGCCATATGATAGTACCTACATAATTATATTTTATAACATTTATTACAAATTACGGTTTTAGACTGCAATAGGTGATGTAAGACGTACAATGACGTGGGTTTTCGCTACCTAAGGCAAAAATAATAATGAGCCGTATCTGCTTTCGACATTACTGTAATGAAAATAAGCTAAGCTACATAGCATAAACCAAATATATAAAACATACATCTCGAAAAATTCCGCTTAAAGCTCAATACCAGAATCCACATATAAAAATAAATTTATGATCCATTGTTAGCATGAAGCACTAAATACACTTACGTAACACATCCCTTTTCTGCTATTCAATAGTCATCTCCCTCCTCCCACTTCCATTCATTCTTCGTAGCTTTTGTACAAACGCGAAGGCTTTTTGTAACATTCCGCTGAGAATATCTCGCTGACGAAATATTGTAACTCTGAATGTACGTTTAGAATCTATCAATATTCGAATTTGGAATATTAAGTTCAGAAACTGGTGATTGTTTTGTTTTTAAATACTCTTTGTTACTCTATGTTCTCTCTGGAATATTAAAAACCTATGAGTGAACTCTACTCTCTACTCCGTATTTTCATAGTTTGAAAATTATTAGGTAAAACCGAAAAAGATATAAATTTGATTCGTCCTATATTGCACCATGGCAGTTTGTTATGGTTAAGAGTTGAAAAACTAAACTGTAAAAACGTTTGAAAATTTTCTACACGGTAACGAAAATACAAAAACATGGCGTCGCGTCGTCAAACAAGTAAGTAAGAAACAGGCTACTTTTATCTGTTAGGTACTTTAGTTATCACTTCATTATGTAACTTGTGTTTAAAATAACCCAATGTTCTACCGTGCAAAAAACAATTGGCTACTTAATCCGTAAATGTGTTCATAAAACTAGCAAATATAAATATCATATTCAATTTTCCCTGTGGGAAAAATATGGGTTTATAAAAAATCGCTGTTTTATAACGAAATATAAAGAGTTCCCCAGGCATGTACGTGAAACCGCGGCACACAGCTAGTACATAATTTAACTTGAAATTCCAATTCCCTTCCACTTCACTAATTCAATTTCGCGATTACATTGTCGCTGCCATCGATAATGTACATAAAAGAAGAGTATTAAAGTAAACAATGGTTAGTCACCTATTCGGGTGGGAAAGGGGGTTTGGACGATCGGTATTTGGTGCTCGCATTGTCGTTGAATAACTTTTGTCCCTATTGTGAAGCTGAAAGAGCCACAAAGACTCGCGGCGTTGAACGTAAACCGAAATTCATCAGCTCCCGAACTCCTATCTCTATAGTGTTTGAAGCGTCAAGTTTGTTGAAGGATTTTGTAAAGACCGCTCACGTTTCTTTGTGAAATTCTTCTATTATGTTATGACCTTTGCTGTATCGATAGGTAGATAGAAATCTTAGATATTGACTATTGATGTGTGTATTGAAAGTGCTTATGCCAATTTTGGAATACAAAAAGTTTTATATATGTATTTGGAAATATAAAAGCCAATCTAATAAGAGTCTTATTAGTAAGTTATTAAAACTGTTTTAAAAGAAATAAAATAATTTCACAATTTTAGACACACATGAATATTATATTCCGCAATCCGTAATACTTTCATTACTGATTCATTTATATCTCCATTTTTATCAGCATTTGTGAATATTTCAAGGTTTTAAGAAGTTTATTCAAAAAGATCTCTTATAAAGTCCGCCATGGACGTCGTGATCTATCTCGAATTTATTGAACTATAATCTCTTTGTCTGTGATAATGTTTCTATGCGCGGTTAATTTGAACTGACCTAATTTTGCAAAGATTCTATGGAAGTAGGTACTTCGTTTTGTATATTTGAGTGTGTTGTATTTTTAATTTTTCTCTTTTATTTAGTAATACATATTTGCTGCGAAACCTTATTATTATATTCCTTTGTCTTGCTATGTTCTTAATTTTTATAATAAATAATCCAAGTTTATCCGGTTTGGGTAAAATAGTAGTAAAAGACGACAAGTTATTATCTCCCATCTCTTTTGACCACATATTTTCAAACATTCGCAAGGCCTTAAAATAAGCGTCCTGATTTCATTTTGTACCAGTGGTTCTGATCTGTTTTTAAGGTAATTTATAATTTATATTCTGGCGGACCGATTTACTCATAAAAGTTATTGTTTTTTTGGAGATGTGTTAGTTATTAGCCATCAATGACCTGCCAATGAGAAAAAAAGAGATTGTTCCAATGCAAGAGAAACCCAGATATATGCAATTTCTTTTATAAAAAAATTAATGAAAACAACAATTTTAAAATCAACTTAACCGATTCAAGATAGTCAAAAGCTACGAGTATTATTCTGTGGCCGTAGGGCACATGCCTACAGGTGGCATGTCAATTATTTCTTCCAAAAACGCGAGTCAAGTTATACAGACGTAAGTATACCTCACGTTTATATTTCCCGATTTTCAAGTCTTCACAAGTGTCACCTATTTTCCATTCTTTGAATGTTGTCCTCATTCTTTACATCTATTGTGTGATCCATAGCGAAGCGACTTCTGAAGTAAAGAATGTAAGAAAACTGAATGTTTGCGTCCGTATGTAGGTACAATACAATTTTCCTCTATGATATATTATTGACAAGGAATACAATACGAGTGTTTTGATGTTTGTACCTAATGGTAAAAGATATAGAACATACCTTTAGAATAATGATTTTCGCACGCAGTTTCATTTTTGATATTTTGTATTGAAGTTTAAAATTCAATGAATAAGTATAAAAATTTGGTGTGATTAGTAAATGGTACTATATTTTTTATGTTTCAGCAAGCAAGTAGAACATGCGGTTCACCTGATGTTAAGTGATTTACCGCAGCCCATGAACATCTGCAAAATCACAATACCGAACACAGTGCAGTATTGCTTCACGCCGGTCTTCTGCTGGTGCTGGAGGGGTGGTAATTACACCAATGCTCGCCTCCCACTCTTTTATTGCAGATTGAAGATGAAGATGTTATGCAGCAGAATTACCCTGTGCCGCCTCTTACGACAACCATTGGTAGAAATGGGGTAGCGACACAGGTATCTAACCCGTCGACACACGGGGTAAAATCCAGTAATTTCCCAGTCTATTCAATTCAGACAAACAAACAAAAACTTAAATCTTATAATATTAGGGTAGAAAACGTGGCAAAACTGAAACATTGTTTTTGCAAAAGTGAACTTTTCACATAAGTGAAGGCACTTACCGCCAAATCGTTTAAATTTGTTAAAAAGCAATTAACAATTTTTATTATTCAAATTTCATTTATTTTTTTAAAAGGACAAAACTTGAATTCACCTCATATTAAAAAAAATAAGACTTTATTGAAAGAAACCAAAGAATAATAGTTAGTTAAACATTTTAAAGTTTAAGACTTTTTTTATGTATATATATATATATGCAACAGGTGAGTTTGTTCTCCAAGTTTAATATTTGCACCGCATCCTAGGTCTCCGCATATTAAAAATATGATCGTTCCATTTATAAAAACTTCAATCAAGTTCGCCCACATAATTTAGTCGCATTACGTGGAATGTGCAATATTGGGCTATTCATGGATAATAACGTTGCGTGGGGTGCACGCATATTATATGGGGGTATGGGCACGCGATAGTCACGGTACGTATGCTTTTACCGTTTTTTACTTTTTTCCATTGTCATTTTTTGTTGTTGTTTAATCTGATTGACGATTTCAAAACGTACATTTTCGTATAGCAGCAGCGTTTTGTTACTATGATTTACTTCATAGAAAGAATTTAATACTAAGGTTTACCTTCTTAGTTCTTTTTGCATGGGCGGCATTGGCCACTTGCCGTCAGGTGGATCGCTTGCTCGTTGACTCATTTCTTCTGTAATTAAAAAAAAGTATCAATAATGTAGGCAATAAAAAAAATGTTACTACAGAAACTCAGCTTACATTTCCTAAAGCACTTCACAACGCCTACGTGAAACATAAAATAATGAGGCTATTCACAAAAGTTATATTATTATTGTTATTGAATTCGTATCTGAAAGTTAATTGAACTTGATTGTCCATCGATAAATGTTATTAAGAAGATGAACTTCACATGGATTCGCGTTACCCTTACACGGTTCCCTAGTTGGAAAAACGCCAAAGCTTTTTATCGTATGCCCTAAACAATAGCCAGCCATAGACACAATAGTTTTGAATGGCACGCGATCATAGATTAGTCATGGTGGCACCCTTATACTTCCAGAGATTAAGACTTCGGATTTAAATAATAATGGACTCTTTTATTGCATAGATCCTTTAGAAAATGAAAATGAGTAATGGAAAACTAGAATCGAAAGCTAAGAAGGAATTTTACAAAGAATAGATTGATGAATGCTGGTAGTCCGCCATAAGTTGGAATTAACATGAGGGTTGTAACAATTTAAATAATTTAAACACGAAACAATTTAATAAAATTTTCCCACTAAATGCACAACTATAATCGTACGTATTGTTTTATAATTAATTGTAAAAAAATCTGTCTAATATTGTTATAAAACTTATCCATATTTAGGACACAAATTAGGTCGTAATCAAAAGGTTTTTTTTTTCCAAATTATTTAAAGACATATTTTTTTATATACCTAGTCAAAAATAGACCATTGCGGAAGCGGTCCACCTCAATGATGCGCAGGCCCAATAGCATTTAATCCACGCTTGCTGGTAGATTTTATAGCCTCTTTCTGCGATACTGGGAGGATGGACATGTACGTAGTGGCATTTATAAGAGACCTCAGTACTACTAAACAGTTATATGCACACTAACATAATTTTAAGTAATTTTATTAACATAGATCATATCTTACTAATTTTTCATATAAAACTAGTGATATTTTATATATATTATATTATCGTATAAGCATAGTTGGTAAAATGATACAATAATAACATCACTCAAGTATAGTCATAAGCAAATAGGGTAAATAAAGATGGCAGTCGAGAGGCGAGGTAACGTAAATGCTTTTTAAGTGAGGTCAAATAAGACAACTTCCTATCGTGTTGCAAGGGTGTTTCTATTTAACATATTATTTGATACTAGCTATTTCGATCGGCCTTACTAGCTCCTTCCGTACGCCCGTAGTATATTCTACTAGCCTTCCTTGATGAATGGTTTATATATCACAACAAGATTTTTTGAAATTGGACCAATAGTGCCTGTGAATTAAACAAATTCTTCAGTATACATCCAATCGTGAATATTAACAAATATTGCCTTGCCCAACTACTACATTATTACTACACTAGTTAGGCCAGACAATTTGATCTGAAAGACGGATTTCACAATACCAGCGTAGTGGACTATATTACCCAGTTCATTTGTTCCAAGACTTAGCCAAAAGTTAGTATGAGCCAAGCGTCGAACAAAAGCATTTCGCCGCTCTAATTACAACATCCACGTTGTATTACTATATCATATTTGTCGACAATGGCATCCTTTATGTAGCAAACAATCGAGTTGCTGATGAATTTCGGTCTATGTCTGCGCCGTGTCTTTGTGTAAGCCTCCCTTTAGTGGACAACACAATGGAACAAAAGTTGTTCAATAGCGACGCAGCACCTAATACCCAAGCCCTCCCCTCATTGTTTCGGGTAATGTTCGACTTTTATGGATATTTTCAATGGATCGCTATAATCTGGTGAATGAAGTTGCGAACTCTTGGCCATTAATCGTTTCGTCGAGAAGAGATGCCTGAGGTTTTGCGCTCGCTTATCACAATGCCCGCTTATACGCAATTAAATTAAACAAAAAAGGTTAAAGGTTGTTTAACGAATTTTAATGTTATGGCTTCCTTACAAAAAACCCAGCGCTTTGTTAGATCGAGAACAAAGAATTGTAATGTTCTTAATAATGCATGGAAAACAATGTAGGCTTAATGGAAACTGTCGATGGACTTTAGAACTTAGTGTAGGAAGCGCGCAGATTATTTTAGTTGCGTCCCCGCTCAGATAACTCATAATGCAGTTTGCCGTTGAAAGCCACACTTTCCTCGATCGGATTTTCCACGATAATCGTGACAAAAGAACTTTGCGGACTATATTCTATGAAGTTGTGAGTTAACGCACACAACACACAGCCTATTCATAACGAGGCGACGGATAAGCGCCATAGAATATCGTGTTCATTCGTTTATTAAACAAAAGCGTGTAGATTTGCAGTAAATACACATACAATGAATGATGATAATGGAAACGCTTTGTATGGTGCGTTTGAATTCATAGATTTGTGATTTACGGACAATACTTGATTAACTGTTGTGAATATCACAATACGGATGATAATAACGCCGGTGAATTGATTTGTTAATCACGATTTTCTGATGACCCGCTTGTAAAATGGAAATCAGTATGAAATCGGACAGGTATTATTTGGTCTGGTATATTTTAACATCAAGTACAATTTTCAATTTCAACTTTGTGTTCCTTTTACTAAATGTGCGAATTAAAAATGTATTAACCGCGCCCCGCGGTT
Organism: Phoebis sennae; assembly: GCA_001586405.1. Lineage (NCBI taxonomy): Eukaryota > Metazoa > Arthropoda > Insecta > Lepidoptera > Pieridae > Phoebis > Phoebis sennae. The sequence goes on from LQNK01001975.1 coordinate 376,287, forward strand.
TCACCCGTTCCTGATCTCAACGCAACTCAGCGATTATAAGTAGGTTCAGTAGTTTTTGTGTAAAAGAGAAAAAACACAAAGTTACAAACTTTCGCATTTATAATATAATTAAGATGTTGGGGAGATAATGTTGAAATATTGTAACATAGAGACGATACCGGATACACTTACAAGCAAGTGCAAAATAAACAATCATTTAATGGACCCGTTGTAAGACATAACAAGTATAAAATTACATATTGTGCAATTATAGTTTTTGATACTAGCTGTTATAACGGTTTCATTAATTTGTTTTGCTATTGCAATTTCCACAGTATTTTTTTTAATTATAATAGGTATTCTCATATGTATCGTACGATGAAGCTCTGGAACGAACTCTACATAGGGGCATAGGGCCCATCAAGAGATGAGCCTATAAGTGCATCAAAGATCGGCAGAGCACTTGTGACACTTTCGGTGATGCAGGTGTTCATGGGCGCCGGTGATGACTTAACATCAAGTAACGTAGATGCTCCTTTGTCTGCTCTACACATAAAAGAAATATAAACTTTTATACCTACGGTTCATTAAAATCATTTTTCTACAATAATTGGACCTATAGGTTAAGGAAGGTAATTAAAAGTCAGAAACAAAATATGAACTGCAGGGCTAGTGCGTATCTTCGTTGACAACTATCTCTGTTGCAATTCATGTTGATGTCGATGAAAAATTAACAGATTTGGTATTGCATATTGACATGAGTGGACATCATATTACGGTGTTCAACTGTGCACATTATATTTGAACAGCACTAGTTTTTATCGATATTATGCGGCTAATTTGGAAACAAGGTATGTCGAAGAGAAACCAATTTAAAATTATCGATACAGAAACATCTGTCGAGTTGAGTTACGGTGTCGATCAAATTGATTCGGCGCTTATGACGTCATTTTTGTTGGATACTGTGATAGCCAATACAAAAATACAACGATAGTTTGACAATCAATTGTCACTTTGCAAAGTGATCTACTTTCAGCTGTCAACGATTATACGCAATAGTCCTGCAGACTGAGTGATAATATTAGGGATCTTTTTGTTCAAACTGCCGCGCGAGGAAATCTCGACGCTAGAAGTCGCGCATTTTTCAGAAAGGCCAAATATGTTTTGACTTTTGAGCGTTTCCCGCGCTTAATTTGCATAGACCTTAATTCCTTTCTCTCCCTTTAATCGTTTTCCCTTCTTTCGGTATTCCCTTGTTCCAACACCAATTCTAACTATATTTTTTTTAACTGTTTAATTCCATTTTAAAATCAAATATAAAACTTGGAGGGACATGAAATTCGGTGAATATCCTCGGTGATTTAAATAAAAATTAAAATCTTTTTTTAATAGATCTTGTTTTAAACTCATAATTCAGCATTGATTATTATTTGTAATCCGTATAAAATGTAAGATATCTTTGTATGAACATCGCTGAAAAAATACCAATGACCAAATACTAACATGATGATGATTAATACAAAAGTACTCTGTCTGCCTCTTCTTCACGGCTATTAAACCACTAAACCAATTTGGATGTTTTGTACTGAAATAGTTTGAAATCCGAGACTGGACTTAGGATCCGGGAAATTTACGCGAGTGAAATCGCGGAGTACAGCTAATACACTCTAAGGACGGTTATAAAGTTTTTGAAAACAGAATTACTCTTCTTTTTAATTTCTTCCGTTATCAATTATTAAAAAATATAATAAAAATTATACACCAAAAATATTCCATTTTCATTCTAAAAAATAAAATTCCTACGTCGTAATATTTTTAATCTACTTAAAATGTAGATTAATGTAGAATTAGAATCGTGTTTTAGTCTATGGCTAAGGCTCGGCCACAGCTTCTGGCGGTGCGACTGGAGGCGCGGCGGGCGGCGCGATCAGCTGTGGCCATCTTGATATCCCTAGAGCATTTGTTGAATTCGCACATCGCACCGCGCCGCAATTCGCATCGCCGGTTGCACCTTCATACATTGTCTTACATTTGTTTTCATCGCCCATACCGCTGTGGCTGAACGGTTAGACTAAATAAATAAATAAATAAAATCTTTCTTACTTCAAAAAGACATACATTCAATTAATTATTCAATTTTTCACCCATAAAAGAAAACAAATAAGTCCTTTTAAAGTTATTGCAGGTTACTATGATACAATATTGGCAATGGTTCCCGCACTAGGCAATGCCAATGGCAATGTTATATTACTAATTACGGCTACATAATTCATAGGTCAATACAATACAATAGATTAAAATTTAAAATCATAAAGGAAAATCAGAATAAAAATTTGAATGAGGTTAAAAATTTAAAATAAGGTCAAAAATTGAAATTGATATTAATCACGCCTGCATAAAATTGTAAATGACAATAATATTTGATGATGAATTTAGACAACTATTATTCCAATTAAAAAAAGACATAACTATTTCTGCTAGGCTGTAAGAAGATATTGAAAGTTCGTTTGGAAGATTCTGGAAGAAATATGTGATAAAATTAAATATAAGGTTTATGAAAAGTTAACAAGGTTGGCAAGTTCTAAATCGTGTTTTCACCAATTCCTTAAAACTACGGGTTGTAACATTTTTTGGCTTGTTTAATGAATATTTGGAGAGGACTTGTACAAGAATGGTATGGGAAGACCGGATGGATAATGGACGAGAGCCTTTTGAGCTCTGCTCCCACTCTTTTATTGCTAAAGTTGATCTTCTAAAAAATGACCCAAGTTGACGTACTGATTCGCCAAATTGATCAATGTTGCCCGACGGTTGCCTAGGAATCCATACACGCAGAAAATATTAAGATTAGAAAAAACATAAGCCACATCAGAATGATAATGATCGTTGACAGTTAGATGTATTTACCTTACGTCAACACTACATAATACAGAGATTGCTTTGCATCGATATACTGCACGTATCAGCATAGATCACATCTCAAAGACAACAGATGCAAGCTAGGTATATAATATGAAATAGTAATGTTATCTAATTAGATCGCGACGGCACCGCGGTCTATTGTGGTAAGGACAATGAGTACTAATTCCTGATCCATGTAACTTGGCATTGTTCTCATGTTGACAGATTTTCCTATTATCATCCCTAACAATGTGCCCACTTGTGGTACATTGATAATTTAGTACGTGACTGATGTGTTATCTGAACCGTTTCTGGAAAGTTCTGGAATTAAAAGGAAGACCTTTTAATTTAATTTCACTCATTTGTTTAAGCTAAGAGAGATCTCTTAATTATTCATGTTGGAATTAAACTAATAATATGTCGAAGGTTGAACATTCTTAAATCGTTTAGAAGATTTTTAAAAACCCGCTTAGTTTTCCAAATGAATGATTTTACTTTGATTTACCGTATTTTGCTTGGTACTGTCATGTTTCTGAAATGCTAATATCAAGTTGAAAACAACTGACACAAGCTGCATAATAAATGCAGCTTGTGTCAGTTCAAAATCTTATCCTTTTATGTTATTGCATAAAAGCAGTATGAAACAAAATTACCTTAATGTGGTATAATACAAACCATCAAACATTCAAAGTCTATAATTCGTTAATTTATTCATCTTAAACATTATTTTTATTTGTATTCTTATTATGGAGTTCGGTTGAAGCTATATAGAGATTAATAAAAATAAGACTGAGCTGAGCATTGCTTCGGCATGTACCGGGAAAGCTTGCACCTCCTAAGAAAATCGGCATGAAACATTATCATACTCTGTTACATGAGTAAGCTGTGGGGACGCCGGAGTATAGCATTAGCGAACAATCCTTATCCTGCTCTGTCCTTTTTTCCTTCCTTTCTTTTTATTTAGCCTCTACATCTATCGAGATCTTTGGCTCTATTACTTAATTGTAATCGCACCGGCAATATTATAATAGCTCCCCAGACCGATTTCGGCCATGGTGGCCAATCTCAACAGAGACTAGCCAGCTGCGCAGGAGATATTATAGTGCACAAGTGTACGCGCGAACACAGATGCACTCTCTTTTCCTTTTACTCTCATAACCCGATGGGACGGCAGACCGACACATGACCGGAGAGAGATCAGGCGCAGGACCGACGGCTTTAAGTGCTCTCCGAGGCACGGGGGTTCCAACACCGCCAACTTCCAAACTCAGGGCTGTTACTATGATTTCTTTGTCAGAAAAATCCTAATAACATTTTTTTTGGCCCCACCCGGGAATCGAACCTGGGACCCCTCGATCTGTAGTCAAAGATGCAACCACTAGACCAACGAGACAGTTGACGGGGTCCTTAGAGCTATATCATGAATTATGAACAGACGCGCTTGCTACGGGCCAACACCTACACATTTTCGAAACCATAACGGTATTAGAATTTGAAATACCGATTTTCTTCAAAGTTAGATAAACTCGCAATTGAATTATTTCTAAAATTTAACTAAGAAATTTTTATTCCAGAGTGGTTATTGGAATGGTACAATGCTAATATTTTGAAGACTGTGTAATTACATTGCCCCTAATTGTTTATGCGTATACAAATCAACGCGACAGTGGAGCGTGAACGATAACACGCCAATAACCAGCGAAACATGATGACCCTTATCTATGGAAATCCCTCACTGATAGGGCTGAAAGACTCTCAATAAAATGGGAAAATACTATACAGTTCAAAATAGACTAAGGTTCTTATTTATATTAGAGTTTTAAGTTTATAAAAGTTTAATTCTGTCTTTTCATTCGTTTTCTTGTGTAATAATAGTCAAAATCTTCAAAAATCTTATCGTTGGTAAGATTGGAAGAGTCAGTCAGAGTGGGAGTCCAGCATTGATTTGAGACGCATTGCTCGAACCAAAAGTCCACCCATAGAAAATTGGCGTCAAATAGAATTATACTTATATACGTATGTCTGCCAGATGGCTGAGTTTCCACCCTTTTTCGTTACAGTCCTGTTCCTCTACTTCTTTCCCTTCATAAATCCCAGTACAAAGCACGAATAATTACACCTTTGGCATTACAGGTGTTTAGTCATCCGTATACTCTTTAGCCTGCTCTGACGCATAAATAAATGAAAAAAATATTATAATTATTTTTTATGTCAAAACAGGCAAGCGGAGCATGCGGTCATTTGATGTAAAATGACCGACCGCAGCAAACATCTACAGCATCAAATGGTCGCAGGTTCCTTGCCGGCTTGAAGAAAAAGGAGGGGATTATGAGAAATAATTATTTTCCATATCTTTTAAATTAACGCATAATATTCTTGAATAAAAATATAAATAACTAAAGTGCGTGCATGGCTCTTAAAAGAAATATTTTAGTAAGATTAAACATGGACATACCGTTTAGTCGTTTGTCCGCCCTCCCATAGAAATGGGACTTCTACCTCTGTTTGTTATGTTTACGACTTATTCTCTTTTAGGGGGGCGGGCTGGTAAAGAATGGTAAATAAAATACATACAGTATTGCCAAGTTTCATGGAAGGTGACGAGGACTACAAGTTAACATAAAATTTGCTGCAATGTCTCGTTTGATTTATAATTTATTAATTACATTGGTCGGCTTCTGCAATTACATTGGTCTGTAAGTCGGTCGATTAATGTTTGCAAGGCTCCGCGCATTCGGCACAACGTTAAATGAAACTAGTCATGCAGACTCTATGCATGCGTTACTGAAATCGCTAGCACCCTGCATGCGGATCCAATCGACCAAAGGAAATGCGCCTTTAGAGATGATCGAAACGATATTATATTCCGCTTTAAGTTTTTATTAATGCACTTTTCACTCTTAGATACCTACGCTTTACTTACCTCGTTAATTGCCAGCCCTACTGAGGTCATTTCAATACACCCCCGGATTACAACATGTATATTTGTTTCCTGAGCAGAGTCACGATATATCATTGAACACGAATGGGACGCGAGTTCGGATGTGTGTGATACATTCGTATGACGTTGATGTGATCACTTATACATTCTATTAAGAATTTTGAATAAACAATTATGTTAATTCTACCAATAATGTAAATGGTGAAAATTCTGTTTGAAATTTTAAGTGTGATTTACCCAAATATGGTAAAAATCTTCCTAGTGTACGCAGCTGAATTCGTCGAAAATTAGTCGGCTTAAGTTATAGCAATTAGATAAAATAATGAAGATTTTATTTGTATACTTTGTTCGTATATTATATTTTATTTTTATCGGTGATCGTCCATAGGATTTTCAGCCTGGTGTTCAAAATTCCCGCGTCGCGAAATAGATATTCCTTTTCTGCTGGGGAGGTGGTAGCTTGTGGACCTGTTTTAGGCCCAATCGTTCAAAGCTCGGCTCCCGTCGCCACACTGGTTAAGTTTTGAATTGAATTAAGTTTTTCTATGTATGGTTTGCTGTACGCTCGCACGGTGAGGGTTGGTGCCGGAGGCCTGTATTTCCACCCGTTGCCTAGCATATTCATCTTCTTCTGTCTCTATCATTAATTCACTCCTTAATATCTCCTTCGCCTGGTAAAGCACTTGCGACTGTTGTGTTGTTACAGGTGTTCATCGGCTTCGGTAGTCTGCCTCTGGCATAATAATCTACATTTTCTTCTTATAAGCGAAATACCTCCACCTAATAAATAAAGTTTAAATCATAGGTTACAAACCTTTTTTGGAGCCTTTAAATTTATACCAAAGAATGGGGGACTATTTGTTTTTGGTACCGCTACAAGAAGCTCCAGCGCCCACTAGAGGTTGGTACTGCCGCTGTTATGAACCTATTGCTAGATGACGAGTGAAAATGACTGGTCTAATCAAAATAGATAAATATTTCGATGTATTTTATTAGCCCATTATGGTAAAGAATCTTAATGAGCCCAAACATTTTTATACAATAGTTCGGTGGAGCTCAGTAGCAGATCGAAGTCCATTGTTGGAGGCGACACCTAAAAGCATTGTGCCAAGCACAATCGCACCATTACCGCCTCTATTGTGACAATGTTAACATATCGTTATCTAGATCAAACGCCATCTATTGTCCGCCGACGGGAACTTTTGTGAAAGAATCCCTTCTTTCAGCGCTGGATGACTCGATGTGATAGCATACCTTACAACAATCGCCGAACAAGTGTTGACCTTAAGATTGAACTTCAAGAATACAATACTAGGAGAAATGTTCCTGAAGCCTGAAATATCTTGTTTGTTAGCGTCGATATATACTATAGTTGTGGTTTAACTTTGGTCTAACCTAAACAAAACCAAGGCGTCAGTAAACTAACACCGGCAAGTGCGAGTTGGAGTCGTATCAAGTGTTCCATTTAGACTTCTTTACACACTTACATATTAAAATCGAATTTTATTTTGATAGCTTTAACCGGTTTTGCAAAAAAGGTCATTTTCTTGCTTTCACTAACAAAGCCAAGGGCTGTAAATATTCCTAGTGTTTACAATTTACATATTATGGTTTTCAGATTTTTTCTTCAGAAAACCTTGACATTTGCTGAATTTCATGATTTAAGGTGAACGGGAAATACCCAATACCTATAGGATTTCAGCCCCGTATAAAACGATTGGCTCGCTCCGAGCTAGACCTCGCGTTATAATTTATAAATCTAAACCTTGCGTTACAAGATATAAATATATATTTATAAATATCAAGTTCGACATTTTTTAAAACAACTTTTGTCTTAACTATTCGCCTATAAAATTTAATTAAACAATATTCAAGTTATAGTCGGACAAAGTTTTTCATACTTACATACAACCATAAAATCGCCCGGTCATCTTGACTCTGCTCGCTTCGCTCGGTCATAACGAAATGTGTATGCGAAAATACAACACAGACAGTCCTATTTTTTGATTGCGTTGACTTATAATTTTATTTTTCCTGAACGTACAGACTGGATAGACCCGTGCATTTTTTATAAGTTTCAGTTCCATATCTGAATTCACTGCTGAGGTCTTGAAATAGGACAAACGGACACCGAAATGCGTAGAAGATGCGTTTTTTCCTCTTTGAAGGTTCGGAACCTTAAAAATAGAGACAATTTTCTTTAAGAACTCCCAGCTTAAACTCCAATGATTACAAAACCGTCTCAAACATTAAATTGTAAACCAGTAGATTTAAATGTATTTTGTCGATTAGAAATATGTATAAATCAACATCCATGCAATGGCAAATATTTAAAAACGTTCTCTAAGTCCTAATCTATACTTATAATACAAAGAACCATTATCCTGAAGAAACATGTTCAAAACTTATGAAGCTTTCCATTCCTTTTAAATATAATCATGGCCACACTTCAGAACCTTCCTTTTGTACAGTTATTCATACACGTCTCAAGTAATTGTAAATGTATACAATATAGTGTAGCGTAGGCATATGAAAAAGTTTCAAACAATCATCAAATTAAACCAGCGAAATCAAATAAAAGAAAAGCGCCACGCTCACGCCTACGCTATTTTCATTCACAGTCCACACACTGCAAATGAAACCATATAAAACAAACAAAACGTACTATTGAAGTAAATTCAAAACGAGGGAAAGCAATTTTAATTATACAATGATTTATAACTTGTTCAATACTGAAAGCCTAGCATAATAACCCTTTGTGGCGTATGGAAGGATGACGCGATTGCTTAGGTACGCGCTGACCACGGCTTTTGTTCCGCCACCACCACAATGACTGGTTAATGAGATCAGATCCATCCTTACTGGACAAAAGCCACCCCCACCCGCCCCCTTTATTTTATTAATTAATTCATTACAATAGAACCGAACCTGAGCTTCGGGAACTATCAAGCTATTGTTCGTCTGATAGTGACTTAGCAACACAGATCGCTAGGAATGCTGATACGTAATTGGATAATGAATAAATTGAATATTGTTTAGTTTGTAGCTAGATCTAGCTGGTTATGCCTTAATGGATGTTCAATGCTTGAAAAATTATTATACTCATTACAGACAAAATTTCATACAAAGAATATTGGCTTTACATTATAGCAATTAATGTGTGTGTATAGTATAGGTCAATATTAAAAACGTATTATTAACTACCCCATAGTTAGTGCGCGTTATTGTACTGTACTTTAAAAAAAACACAGACTAACTTAGTGCTCTCTGCTAGCACAGATAAATGAGAAAATGTATTTGAAGCAAAAAGAGTAAAAAATCAAATTTCAATTTGAATATGGCAATGTAATAGTAAAAGATTGAATTTTGATACGTGGCCGCGAGCGCCGGCATGCATTGAGAGTCGTCCGAGCGTGGATTCTGCTTTTGGTAATATTGCTTGAATGTGGTTTGCTTATTTCATTTACATGCAAAATATGTCTAATCTGCATCTCTGCTTTTCCTAACTAAAACTAGAGTAGGGAATAGTGGATGTTAGTTTTAATTTCTTTTACTGCCCAACGTAAGTACAGGTGGCTGATTGTCAGTACAATTTTATGTTTGTCGATGAAATAGTTCTGAAATAAGTATATTAATGAATCCAATATGTACGTGTGAATGAATGAAATGAAACATGAATACATAGTCCAGTGTAAATAGAGCTCTATTTATTTGTGATTATTTGTCCACAATGCCCATTTGGCTGTTGTATTTTGAAGTACGTTGTATTTTTAATAAAATGAAATGAATTTATTTAACTGTGAATTAGTTAGTATTATTATAATCACTGTATTTTATGATGTATGAAAGAATAATGCAACTCTGAACTCTAATGTATTTAAAGTTATAGTTTTTGCATTTCCCGATAAACCGAAGGTGCCTCATATATTATCTTCGACTTCGTCGCAGATACAGTCTCCAAGACCGACAGTATCCCGTTCTCTCTGGACGTTGAGGAATAGTTTCGATGACATCACCACGTACCTGTAAAATCTGATTTTTTTTTGTTAGAATCTCAACGACATCCTTGACAGAGCCTATATTTGAATTCGCGTTTTCAGAATTCGTCAATTATAGAAAGCTCTAATAAAAGAACCCTAACATTCTATTAAAATTCATCCCTTTTTAGCCGATAGCACTGCAGGAGTCATAAGGCGTAAGATCAAACGTTGTGGTGTATTCTTTGTCCGTAACGAAATGATGCTCCATTCCGCTGAACTGATATGGATAATATAGTTAGGGTGACCCCTGGTCCGATCTAGAAAATATATTATTTTTACTGACCGAATGACCATTTGAATTTTTTTTTAAAAATAATATTAGTTCAATAGAGCGTATATGATTTAATTAAGTAAGTATAGATTGTAGCGACTGCCTTCCTTTTCAGCCGTCTTAAGATCATATTTGTTCAACAATGATTTAGTTAAAGTGCTCTATAAGACCTAAATATTACATAAGTATTAAGTATGTAGGGTGAGATATTGTTTAATTAAAAGTGCATATTAGTGAAGTTGCTGTTTGATTGTGCTCTGAATTAGATCAATTTAAAAAAAACTTGCAGAAAGTAAATCGCCCTACTTATTTTGTTGTGCTTTTACGCGCCATTTTCGGTGATTGCGGATTGTTGTTCTTTTCAAACATGATGAAAAAATATTTGTAGATATACACTATCATTGTACCGCCGGATAACGTCATGCCGTACTTGCACTCTTCAGCCGAACAATAAAAGGTAAACAAAGCAAATTACATATAATCATGACCCAGTGAGTGCGTTACAAAGCTCGTCAAGCAAGGCCATCACAGCATGTCAAGTTCGCGTACATATTTCGCTAAAGCGTCGCTACAGTAACAATAATGGCTGAGTTTCCATTGTTTGGGCCCGTGGCACATTACGCTTTTGTCTCTGCCCTCTCCCGTTCCTCACAATGCGGCCAGGAAACAAGTGAGCCTTTATTTCGCCTCTTTTTGTCTCCGAGTATCGCTGCTTATTGTCTTCATTCGATTGTTCGGAGCTCTTCTGAGGGCACATTGTTGTGGAGTCCGTTGTTACTGCTGAGCTTGCGGATGTTCTATGTTCTAAGTGCCGTTTGGATTTTAATATGCCGATAAGTGTGTGTTTTCTCTCATGTGTGTCACTCAATCGGATATCGATGTTATAATGACACCTTTTAATAAATACTAGGCCTTGATTCTTCTTTAGTTGGGACAACATTTGATATCTTATTCTTAATTGTAAAAGAGAACCCATAATAATGCTCATGATCAAGATAGAGTGTGACTTTCGCTTTTATATTGTATTGGAAAAACTTTAAATATATTTAAATGACCGTGCTAAAATAATGATGACAGTGAAAATCCAGCACATCTTTAGTGCATTTCCGAGTATGTTTTAGTTTTAACCCTGAGGTAAGTTTAATGTAGAAAATAAAAAATAATCCATAAATTTTATAAAAGACAGCATAACCTGTCAACCGTTGTCAACTAAATTAAGAATTATAAGAGACAAATTTTACCAATTTTGTAGACACTTTGTGGCACGGATTCTCTAAATAATTTTATATCAATAAAATCTGATAAATTCTAAGCACTGTTTCTAAATTAGTTCTTCAAGATGCTCTTTGGTATTCAACGTTACCTATCGCCTAATTATGAGCCATATAATTAGTCCGAAAGCGCTTGTTGGCAAGTGCCGACTGTTGTTTCGATGGTGCCGTCTTTATCTGCGAATGATACAAGCGCCAGCATCTCTAGTTAGCATTGTTCGCGCGGCCCTATTGTACAGGGGGCTTTTGTTCAGGCACGCCCCGATTTTTCCTTTTCGCCTTCGAAGCGATGTAGCGCTGGAAAACCAAGGGCCTGGGTTCCCTGGGATATTTCACGTTTGCTTTTGAGGTGACATCGCGTTTCTATTTATTGTATAAATCGCTTTCGTTGCTTAAAAGTCTCCAATATGAACTACCGCTTGGAAACATAATTGTTACCACACATTCAAAACTTTCAGAAAGTAATTTGCGCTCACATTTATCACGTAACAGTGCATAGAATAGAAGCCAAAGCGTTATAATGTCAAACGTTCTAGTGTGAGAATTGTTGAATATTCTCGTTGAGAGCTCTTTAGAAAACCGCCCCATTGCGTGTCCCTTTCCACGAAACTCCATTCATATTCCCCGCGTTTTCCATACACAATATTGCGACTTTGTGAGGCTGCACGCTTCTCAAGTCTCCAAATAGTCCATTGACGAACGCCGAGCAAATTCGCTATAGCGAATTAACACTATTCACGAGAAGTTTTGAAAGAGGACTACTCTCATACAATTTGGTGGCATTCAAAGATTCACTCCTTAGCTAGCTCGATGAATACCTTTGTGGAAAATGTTCTATATTTTAGTTTGAGCACGAGTGAAGAACTAATTTCAAGAAAATTCGTGGAATTTTTGACTCTCTTCAACTTTTATATTATGTTTAAATATATTCTATATAGATTGTTGGATAAATCATTGTTTTATATTAAACTGGATTCGTTTGAAGTTGTTTTAAATTGAAGCATTCAGTTTTAAGAAAAGAGACTGCTCTAAAGTGTTCTCTGTGAAATTACATTTAAATGGTATTTGTTTGTATTTCCATTTTAAACAAGTGTAATAGCAAAACGATATTTAAAATTATAAAATTGTCAAAGAATGTGCAGTTTACATTTAAATGCGAAGGGAATGGTAAATAATATTAATCAGAGGCGAAAGGGTATAATCAAACGTTTTCTTCTTACTATACATTTGTATAACATGAAAAACTCACATTAAAATGTTTCATACAAAAGGAAATAAATGTTGGATTAAAACACGTATTCCTACCGAAATTTAAAATAGGCGAAAAATAATGAAAAACAATTTAACTCCTACAATACCTTCTTTAACGAAATTGATGCCTACCCTCAATGTTGCAGACTCAACACCAAATTACCGAGTCATTAAGTAACCCTCGAGAAGCAAGGGACAATTACGTCGGCGACAATACTGTAGTTGTAAAGCTATCGTTCTAACAGTTGTTGCAGCCGCTGAAAGAACCAGCCCAGAACAAAAGATGGCCCAATTGTGTTACCAGCCACTTTCTCTCTCTCTCTCACTTTGAATTGGAATTAATACAATGGGAAAGTTAAATATAAGGTGGTTTTTCTACTTATATTTTTCAGTATACAAGCGAGTCTTTGGGCTGTGAATTGTTTTTCTCGATGATTATGATATTCTTAATGGTAAAGTTGATAAAGAAGTGTAATATTTTCTTGTGCTTGTTTCAACGCAAGTACTTTCCATTTTAAATAAAATACTTTTTAAAGGATTAATAAACAAGTGTAATCTTACACATCTATAAAACATTTCGATAATGTTCCTATAAAGCAATTATAAGCTTTCATATTAGATTTGATTTGGCAAAGAATATCACTAACTTAAATTTAATTGAACAAATTTCCCAATAAACAATATTTTATACATTTATAGATCAATCTTTACATTTCTTGGTAAAAGTATACTTAGCTGATCAAAGGATTACTGATTGGAAATTCTGTTAACGATGAAATAGAGTTTGTAAGGATTTATGTATCTATGTGTGTTTGTTACTCTTCCACGCAAAAACTATAAAGGTAAGGGTTCAGAATAACGTAACAAATAAAAGAAGCATAATAATATATACCTATTCTAATCCCGGAGTTGCCACGGAATCAGAAGTTACGCAGGACACCGCGGGGTGCTGCTAGGGAGACATATGCGATTAATTGCAACTTTTACTAATAATACAACTCATTTTTGTGTTAAGCTATCGGCTGATTGAAAATCCAGATAATGTAATGAATGAAGTAAAACGCTTCTATAATTTATTATACACTAAAACATTTTATTAGGATATTATTAAAAACAACAAAACAGAACAGAAAAATGAAATAACAAAAATGTATGTCATTTAGATATTAAAGCTAATAGTCCGTAATCCGGATAGTAAAGATTGTTCTGTATGAAGAAAAAACACGTGTGGACTTTTCCAGAAGCGTCCGGTTTTTCAACTCATACATAATTGTATTACAAAACACGACAAACTGAATAGGCTAGTGGACTCGTGTCTAATTTCCCTTAATAAAAGAATAGTTCCTATAGTTCTTAGCTAATAAATCATATAAAAACGATTCTAACCATTAAAATTGTAAGATTGTTTAAAAATGACTGAAACTAAGAGGACTCTCATAAAATGCCAAAAGGCGTCTCGAGGCTGTTGAGGCGTCGTAAATAAAAAAATGCAACATTGAATTTTTTAAAAATTTATGATCGATAATTCGAAAATACTCTTAATCATCCGAGAGCTAGGAGTTAGGACCATTTATTGAAAATATTATTTTTTTAATGATTAATCATCGAAATAATTCAATTCACCACCCACTTTGCTGTAGTGTGCTTTTTATCATTTTTAATTTTTACCACTGACACAAGATCTGTCGACTGTCACAGATATTTTCATTTCCATTGCATTATTTCTTTCATAATAACAAGCATTATTTTTATAGCAACGTTTTCACAAAGTTGTCTTTTAGCTTATAAAAGTGCCGTTGAAATTTAAAATTGATCATGAATTCAGTATTTTATTGGAGTTTATAAAATGCCGTTTCGTATTAAAAAGCCTGCTTGTGATAACACTTTTCAGGAAGTGGAACCAGATAGTGATTCCAAGGGATTGGACATAAAGTGTTGCATAAAAGCAGTAGTATTTGCTTTGATTCTAATAGCACAACTAGCATGCTTCTTCATATTCTTTTGGCAACGAAGTGCAACATAATGTAGTTGAACGTTTCATATAATATGTGTATTAAATAGTTGTAATATATATATCGTTTTTATTTAATTTTACGAGTATTTAGCGGTTAAAGGCAGTTTTAGAGAGATCTGAAATAAAATTCATATAAAAGACGATTCATATAAGAGACAAAATAATTCGAAATATATTTCTTTGCTGTTCAATAAATAAGTAAGTATTCCAGGCAGAAACAATTTTGTGTAGGAAAATTAGACTATTTATAAAAGTATACAAAAACCACGATTGATAAATTAAAAAATCTCCAAGATTGCACAAAAACAACTTGAATGTAAATTGAATATTTCTTAACCCTGGATTCCAATGTGATTCTGATGAGTGCTGTATCGGGCTAATAAGCTCACGGGTTCGATTTTAAGCCTTGAATGTCAATAGGTACGGGAAACGTGGTGTAATCATGCTTGCTTCCAATTTCGCCCTATTCAAGCGATCGCGACTCACATCATATGAAGACCTATTTTATGCTTTTACGCAATAACGCGCTTCATTTTTGCGGTACACGTAATCTAAATTTTCTTTTGATAACGTGAATCTTATTCTAAATTGGTGTATTAATGATTAACCTTAATTTACTTGAAGTTTTATTCGGCTTAATTTTATAAACAGTTTTATATATAATAATACAGTATAAAATTATATATAATAATACCAATCCCACAATAACACAACCGCAAATGTGCTATTTGTAAATGAAAAACAGCAACTACATCGTACTTTGATTGAAATGGAAGTATAGGGCAATTTCCGTTTTTACCTGCTATTTTTCCTTTTGATCAAAAACATGATTACAGGCTATTATTATATAAAACGATGTCTTTTTCTACAATGGCAACACTGCGCAACCCGCAATATCTTTGATTCCCGCCTTTTGTACAGCTGATAAAAGCGACACTTCGCACCCATCTGGTTGAATGCACCCATTATGCCGACACAAAAGTGGATATTACAAACAAAACAATCGCTATCATTACAGCGGGGAGTAAATATAAATTTCGCCTACAACATGGAATCACAATCGCTTTTGAAAATAACCATGTTGAAATAAATATCTAGACTCAGGAGTAACTTCATCTTATTGAGACACTTTTCTGGGTATCTTGGCATAATAGGAATTTTAAATCTAATACCAAAATTTTCATATTCCTATTGGTGACATGAAAATTAATGTTATTAGTACTATAAGCGTAAGTACCTATTTAAAATGAAATCTGGTTAAGTACTCAAAAAGAAGCTACTGCTATTGCCCCAATACCCGAAATTGAATAGCAGGATGACAATTTTTATAATTTCTATAACGCAAATCCTAATCTAAAATTGGCAAATCTACTGCTTTTCACAAGCGCAGAAAAAAAACAGAGATGATATTTTCTGTGGAAGTGAAAGTAGAAGTGGAAGTGGAAGTGAGTAAAGAATTTCTAGATAAAATATTATTCTATATTTTAAACATCATAGAAACTTATATCCATGACTTATATATGTGATTCTGAAGTTTTCCTTTTCCCCCAAGTCTTCCCAAATGGCAGAAATTTGTGGTGGTCACGCATTGCTTCAGAATAAAAAAAAACTGCTTGAATCAAGGCAGTGCCTGTTCTTTACGTTTTCCAGTTAAATCTTTTCCATTCATTTCCATGTCAGAAATCAGTCATGAAATAAACTTAAAGTAAAAAAAGAATTAATTAGATATGGAGTATTCCATTATAAAAAATACAGGTATTTTAGGAATTTACTCTACTCTTCATTGGTAATGGTTATACACGATTCAAACAAAGAGCGGGCAGAGCCGTGAACTCGTGACAGGAGAACGGAGGTTCTATTTTTTTAAGCTGAGCATGCGGTTCTCCTGATGTTAAGTGACTGATCGCAAGTCGCAACCTATGAACATCCGTTAGCCATATCGGCTTGAAGTACCCCGCTAATCGTACGAGACACAGTGAGCGAGCACGGTGCGAGCTTGGCCCAATCGCGCAATGCTCGAATTCCACTCTTTTTTGCTGATGCATGCAGCAGAATTTCCTTCTGTCGCGTCTTACGACATCCACACACGGAAAATTTGATGGTGTCACACATAATTTTAACCGTCACCTCACGATTAAAGGTCTAACTATCGAGCATTTTTTTGATCAGATATTGCTTTATTGTATCAGAGCCATCTCTACCCACAAGTTCAAAACGGTTTGTTCCTTCATATTACCAAAGTACCATTTCGTATGACTAGGTGGCGTTGTAGTGTAATTTATTTTTAAGGACATTTTAAAGATGGCGCTATGAACGTACAGCGCCATCTAGTAGTACCATTTCATTTTTGTGAAGAGCGTATGTATGTGTTACGTACTTTTAGTTTCATAAGTTTTTAGTATTTTCGTAAGATGGCAGGTTAATCACTACCTACTTCCCCATGTTGATATTGTTATTATATAATTTGCATAAAATAGATAAAAATGTAATCGTCCTTTGTTAATTGTCTAAATCTAATCAATCACATTCTTGGCAGAGGTTGGGGATACGTTAATATAGTACATATTAACTTACGGGTCCTTGAATTGTAAAATTAATTTCCACACCATTGGATGAACATTTTTTTCTATCATTATTATGAGGTAATTAAGCGAATACTATTTTTTTTAAATAAAGAGGTTGAGTTACGTCGGCTTTCAGAGTGAAACCCTAACAGTTATTAGGACAAGTTTGTTGAAATAATACGGAATATATATGTATTTTTAAATTTCTAGCTCGAACAATACGTAATATTATTACATTGACATTTTTTTGATTTATCTGCGTGAACAATTTAAAGAAATAAATATAATTTAAAGAAAGAAATAAATCTATATAGGAAACATTTGACTATAGAGGAAACATTTGTGTAATGTTTTCGCATTGAAACTACTAGAACGATTTCAAAAACTGCATCTCTGCATTCCATGATCCATCCCGGTTCAATGGTTAAGACGAGAAGAAGAGACAAACAGACAGTGGAATATTTACTTTCGCATTTATAATATTATTAAGTACTTACGGAGTAAGGGTTAGGAAAGCAAATAAGGATTGTAAGTCTAGTAGATAATATTTGGTTGTCGCATGGAAATCGAAACGGTTAAAAAAAATCCTTCTCTTTATGGGCATGAGGATAACCCAGTAGTTTAGAAGATGCTCATGATATGAAAGATATATTATGTTGTAACAATAAATTAATATATAATACTTAAATACAATCTATATATGAACTCTAAAATCTAAATAATCTTTGAATTTTTTTATGAATTTGGCCTTGATTTATATTCGGCGACATGATGTCTAACAGTGACCAGTTTATTTTTAAGAACTGCATAATGGAAAAAAAAGTATTTTAAAATATTCGTTATTCACCCAGAACGTTCATTTTTGGCAGTGTGCCTGCGTTACATTCAGTAAACGTGACGTTAATCACATGCTTGGCTAAAAAATACAGGTTTATTTCTGTATATATTTAGCATTGTTTGTTTACATTATGTTGCTATATAAACCTACGTGAATCATAATTACGCTAAGTGGATTGCGTAACCATAAGCTTTGAATTACCTTGTATCATGTATGTTATATAAAAGCATTAATATTAAGGGCGCCTGCATAATAAAACGACAAGTTACATATAAAAATATTTATTAAAAACATTTTGGTAACATTTAATAAGAACACTTAGGTAAAAATAAATCGACCTCAAAATCATTTCAAAAGAACAGCCTGGACTCGAAGTTCACGGAGGAAGCCGGAACAGCAAAAAACTAAAATAAATAAAACAATGATAACACTCTAGGCAGAAGTCTAATTGACAACCAGAATTAAGGCATCGCAAGAATAATTATTTAAGTACGATAAAATACCTACGGCTATTATTATAATTACAACAAATAAAACGCCTAACGTCTATTCGTTCAGTTAAGCCCGCGCGTCGCCGGGTGGAGGCGCGCGACCCTGTACAGTCTCTTGGCAGGGGACTATCGGAGTATTATTGCCACTAACTTCATTTCGTTTCACTCACGAGACATTTTGCTTGCCACTACGCCGTAATTACACAACTACTAAATACTAAAAACATCCCAATTATACGAAGCTATGTTAAAATTTTACCTAACTAATAATATTAACATCTTCGGCTAATTTGATACTAGAATGATATAACATCCTCTCATATTGTACTCTTAACATTACGCTTGATTAAATAATAAGTGAGGAATTAACACGTTACACATAATATTGCAAGCATTACTGAGATTGTGCAAGTTACGTGATTTACAATTTACATGTATTTCGAAACTTAGTGTACAGGATGGAAGATTGCTTATACTGAAGTTATCGAGGGTGGAAGGACCCCGGCCGCGGCCGAGCTCTTACAAAAAGCTACATTAAAGGAACAGTCATAAAGATTAAATTACGAGCATTGGCACTTTCAATATTAAATCTTAATTACACTCTCGAAATAGCACTGCATATTAACCAACTTAAAAACTAAATTCAGATCAGTCATTTATGATATCACATCAAAATAAACAGGGAAAATACATATGTGATAATAGTTTGGATATATTATAATATATATATATTCTTTTTAAAAGAGGTATTAATTTTCTTAAGGGTCACTAAAATATTGAGCTCTGAGTCGCTCGCGACTCACTATATCACCATAATACGAGAACAACATTAAACCAATAAAAGATTTGGTACTTGGAGTTTGTCTCCTCGTTAATTCTATTTCGCTAAACCTACATAATGCTTATCAGATATATGTAATACCAGCGAAGCGCACTTCTGCCTTCACGAATCGAAAGCCCTGAAGACATCCGCTAAACTTCGCCTTAACCCTTCAAATCCCCATACAATTTTCATTATAAAAATACTGTCATTTGACTACAGTTCAATGAGAAAAAATATTTATCATAAATACAAATGAACAATAGATAAACTACATCACACTATATATTATAATATCATGTATATGACTTGACTAAACAAAATAAAATGCATAAAATTGAAATGATTAAAACATTGTAAAAATATTTGACACTTAGCAATGGAAGGTACTAATTTGATATTACATGAAAAAAATAACTCATTCAAATAAATAAATAGCACAACAACCAAAATATTTGGCAATGCGGATTAAAATAAACATTAACAACTATTACCCACGGCTGCTAACTTAACACAAAATTGGAATGCAAATATTGCATCGCACCTTGGCCTTGCTTGGTGTGGGCCCGGGCTGGCAAGCCATCGCTCGCTGAGGCCAATCATATAACTAACTTAAGAGAACATTCACTACAAGAGCTACTGTATAAAATGTGCGTATCGCTCCCAATACATTACTTTGCACTACATTCGATTTAAGTTTTGTCATATATTATTATTTTATTAACTTAAAATAGTCTGAATGCAACATCTGATTAACAATAACCGTAACAACCACTTTGTATATGTGTGACCGAGAAGTTAGCACACGGTTTCTACTAATAAGCATACACAAGCGTTAAGTGTATTTTGATTGAAGAAAAATGATTTTTGTTAGGCAAATTATATCCATTAGCTGCATTCTGAGATCCATGCTATTATGTTCAGTCGAGACCTACTGAACAATAATTATATTAAATTTAAATTTTGTAAATTATTCACTTATTTGATTACAACTTATTTAGTTCATAGCCCAGCAAAAGAAAAGGAAAAAGTATATACTGATGACTCAAAACAATAATAACGATAATATAAAGATAAAGCAATTGATAAAATGCAATGTATACTTGGACTGATAAAAACGCTGATTTTAAATGATGTTTAACTACTGGAAATAATCATGTTATGATTCAAACAATAATTTGTGGATGTTGGTCCCTTCCAGAAAATTGCCAAACCTCAAAGCGAATTAATAACAATATTATGTATAAAGAAAAATTTTGAAATCTACAACTGTATTGTCACATATCAACATTTTTTATAAAAATAACTTTGTGTGAAATATGTCAACATTATCATGTACAAATACTCCAGTTCCAATTTAAAGCTGTTCACAACATAGCAGAACTAAAGTTGCACAGAAGGACAGTATCAATTGTTAATAGTTATAGTTAGTATAAATATGTTACACATTACTTACACATAGTTTACGAGACTCACACTATTAAATATCTTGACTAAGTTAAAGAGACCATGGATATTACAATTTATATATGCATTTACATAGAGATATTTACCAGTCTGTTAACGACACTTACTATAATTTCACTAGAACCCAGCATCTGGGCACATCAATGACTTAAAACATTTTAAAACGGTCTGTAACAACTACTAATACCTTAGGACATCTAATCACTGTTTAAATTTGTGATGATATGCACTGATAGATAACCCATTCTTTCTATTACATGGGCTCGTCATATTAAATGAGTTGAAGCTTCACACTGAGTAAATAGGAAGTAGATTAGGGAGACATCAAGATTGTATCCACTAGATTATGCCATTACTATTATAACGTAATGCACGGACGGCACAACCAACAAACACCAATAATTAGACCTTAAAAATTAACCTACAGCTTGGCTTAAATTCGTGCCTTCTCGTCGAGTCGTTTATGTAAACGAGAAGCAGACTTTTGGTTTAAACAACATCGATAATATCGAAAAATGACTGTGGAATATATCAAATCCATATTAGCTCTAAGAGACTCTACATTATTACTTACAAAACAATATTTAAATAATAACTATTATGATTTAATGGTGGGAATAGCTCATAAGTAAAGTCTAGAATTTAAATATTGCTTTCATAAAGTCTAATTATAGACTATCTTCAATAATTTGATCTAATTCACCAATTCATATAAATTGTATGTTTCAACAATTTATAGAAAATATAATTTGAAGTATTAAATAATTAAATTCTTTGGACAATAAATTATTTAAAATTTCTAAGAGGAACTAATGTAGTGTACTAATAGTATAATAAAATTAATAATTTTCTGTCTTTAAATTAACTTATGATATGGAATTTGAGGTTTGAGTAGTGATCCCTATATGGATCTAAAATGCCGATTTCATATTTGTAGGTCATATCATTAACGCAATAAATATATAAAATAACCTTAACATTATCACACAATTAAATAAGTTAAAAACAAAAAACGAAAATATATATGCATCGTCACGCGCTTATAGAATTTGTCAAAAATTGCTTTGTTTAAATTAAGATCACAGTTTTAAGTCACATTTAAAATGTAATTCTACAATTTCACGGACGATAACCATATACATATTCCACAGTCATCCATTGCAGCATAGATTCATCAAGACAACATAATGATAAAAAAGTAATAATAGGAATGTCAAAACCAGCAATATTAGTTCATTGGAAGAAATACTAATTAAAATCATTACTTATATTCATAATTATTATTAGTCTAGAGGCATTCCCTGGCAAATAGCTAAAGACAGGTCGTCATAAAATAACATTAATAGAACTAAAACTGCTGGTTCCTCGTCAAAAGGTGGTGTGAGCACCGATTTGTGACTGCACCAAAATGTATCTTGATGTATTCTAGTTGCATTCTTTGTTCGAAATTTTTGCTGACTCATGGTTTTGCTAATCTGTGGCCGCTACGACCCATGAGAAGCCGCAATCGCGGCAGGAGTCTTTTACATACTGTGTGCGTGTCCCATACGGCCCCAGGCGGTGATACTGCGAGCGGTTCGCGAAGAACAGTGCAGGGTTGTTGGGAGGCAGCACTGTTGCGCGATAGTTCCATCGAGGATCGGTGAGGTTGGCCATTAAATTCAGAATGTCCCGGCCTCCACATACTACTTTGACATCCTCTTTTCTTTCTTTCGGACGTGGCTGAGGTTGCACAACGGAATCAAATAATTTCTGAAATTGTATATTGTATATATTTAAAAAATATTGACGTCATATTTGTTTATCAATTAAAAAATTGATTAACGTATTAAAATGTGAAATTGGATTGTTGATGGATGGAATTGGCAATAACAATTGTTTACGCATATTATATTGATTAAATATAAATTAATATATTATAAATATATACAAGTTTAAATTTTTTATTTTTATGCTTGATAGGGATAAACAACGTGTCAAAAATCGTTTATGTCGTCCGAAATCTTTCCATTATCAAACGTCAATTGTACAACAACATTGATATCAAGACGTTCGCCATTACGGAATATTATGAAAATAGAGAGGTCAAGGCCAGGACGAACGCAAACAAAAAGACATATTAATATAATTAGCTCACCTTCTCTGTAGTTTGAGGACTAGATGGCAAAGAGTCGCTGTTTACTGACTCTGATTTGAGCGAAACCAATGAGCCGATACCGCTAGATTCACTGGATACAGATGGGCTCGGGCTCGTCTGAGACTTTGATAAGCCCGCTATGTCTATGATATGGCTGAAGGAGTTAAAATTCTCTGTCTCCAATCCCGTTAGAGGTAATGCAACTGATAAAGCCATGTCTGCAAACCAAAAATAACAATTGAATTTCGTTTACACGTGCATTAAACGCCACTGCGTGCTAACTGCTAACACAGCTATGTTGACAGAAACCAACGCGCCAAATTTTTCCGCTCACGATTTACCCCATCATTTATCACAACGAAGTCTGATGGTAATAAAAATAATAAAGGCAACATTTAATGCTAAAATACAATAAAAACAATAATTACCGAAAAGCGCAATTCCCAAAATGTACAAGCCTCGACGTAGCGAAAAGAGATCGAACATTTACGAAGTGAAGTTGGTTACATTACAATATTATCTCGCGTTTGCGTGTGCGTGATGTAGTTTAGCGGGCGGCAAACGGAAGTAGCTACTGTCGGTAAAACAGTTTATTACGCAGCAAACAAAGAAAATTGATATTAAATCATTTTAAATGTTTAAATACAATTTTCTTCGTTACTTAAAATATTTTATGGATTTAAGTACCCTTTAATACTATTAAATCTTAATTATTACGAATATTGTGTTGTTCGTAGTAACGCCATCTACTGGGGAAATAAGGAATGAAGGTTAGTTTGTGTCGTTACACATAGAGGGGGTATCTTGCCTCGGACACCAATGCTAATGTTTTGATATTCGTTCAATGTGAACACGATAGATGGCGTTGAGTTAAATATTTTTTTGTGGATTGACTTGCTTATAGTTTGGTATATTGCTACGTATTGATTAGGGTTGGTAAGGTTCTTATTTACAAAAGAAATGATAATTTATAATTTGATCGCACCTTACAAAGTTTATTGGTTGGGTTGGGCTACCTATTTTAACCACCTTTAATATATTTAACTTATTTTGTTGATTCTATCCTAATATATTTATCGGATCAGTTGAACCACAGATAATATAATACTATTCTGTTGAACTAAGGAAACGAATTACCCAATTAAATAAATAAGATTAATTCACATTTTTTAAGTACTAGGCTTAGTCTGGGTTCTTCAAAAAAATGTGCCTGATGATACCTTTTTGACTATTGGATGGACCATGTTTTGAGATGTGAATCAAAATGTTTTGCAAACCACCCTTATTTATATTTCTAAATATTAAAAGTGAAATAACCCGCGTGTCTCTTTTGTTCCCGTGAGATTTCCGGGATAAAAACTATCTTTTGGCCTTTTTGGTTTTCAATCAACCTCTGTCCAAAATTTTATCCAAATTGGTTCAGTGGCTTAGAGCATGGAGAAGAGACAGACAGACATACAGACAGAATTACTTTTGCGTTTACAATATTAGTAAAGATGGTAAGGATAAGGATACGTAAGTCTTTAGAAGTGAAGACATTGCTTTTACACGAGGTCATTGAACTATATTTTTTTGTTTCATAAAAAACCCGGCCGAGTTTTATTTTATTTTTAGTATTTGTTGTTATATCGGCAACGGAAATACATGATTGGTGAAAATTTCAGCTTTCTGGCATCATGGTTCATGAGATATCTACAGCCTGGTGACAGACAGACAGTAGAGGCGTACTCGAAGTTTTTATTTTTTAGATAAAAAACCCTAACAGTATTATTATGTGTGAATTAGTACGAAAAAATCTAATTACACTGTGTACTGACTGCCGAGAGGTACCTACTCCTAGGTAGCCTGCTCACTAAAACTAAAGAGGTTTTGGTGACTTGTTTTTTATTTTAAATATGTATTATGTATAAATAAATCATGTCAAAATATGAAAAATATTTCTTGTGTACACCTTTTGTATTTTGGCACACCTAGTAGGAAGATGTAATATCATGTACCGTATTTTATAAAAAAATCATTGATCTGTAAAGGAAATATTCATTAACTGAATTGTTGCACGATGATAACATTGGCAACTTTACTTGCCCACCTGTTTTTATTGTATTCCTATTTTAGAAACTTAACTTCTTTATATAAGTTAATTCTTTGAATACTTATTTTACAAATCAATATTTATTTATTAAATACAAATAGAGCGGTTACAAACCACTTACATTATTTATACAAGTAAATTAAATTATTAACAAAATCAAAATTAAAAAAACACAAAATCAAAATCCATAATTTATATGATGGAAATATTTCGATTTTCGAGCGAAAAAAATGGTCCAACATCCTACTATAATAGGTAGATATTATAAATGTGAAAGTTTGTGAGGATGTATATATGTATGTTTGTTACTCTTCCACGCTAAAACTACTGAAACGACTATGATTTAACTAAGAATAGGTAGGGTTTTAGTCTCAGGGTTCAGAAAAACATATAGGCTGCTTTTAATCCTTGAGTTACTAAAGTTTTTAGCGTAAATACTGTAAAACTGTAGTAGCAACACACACAACAAAAATATTTCAGCATTTTACTTTGCCCATTTGCCACAATTTCAGTCCTAAAAATGATTTTTAAAAGTGACTCTCTCTGCATGGGAAAATAAAGCGTATCTACGTGATAAAACCCGACGAACGAGATAGAAAATATAAATGTACATAAACGTAAGCAGTTTATGTAATACATACAATAGGACTTAAATATTTTTGCAATATAAAATTATAAGACGGCTTTAATATTATTAGTAGGTATTTTTAATTGAGAAAGAAGGATTTTACGGTATTCTAAGGAAAGTAAAAATTAGTTTACGTAAATTCCATAATTAGATAGTTGTTCCACAAATGAATTCATGATAAGCACCTACATTCTTTTCTTTTTACTGACGATTTCTTAATTAAAATGTGCCTTTAAATTGTTTTCAAATATTTTGTGTATATCCATGTTTTGGATTGATGATGATAATAATATTGGATTTTATTTAAAAATATACAGGAAAAATTTATTAATTTTGATTAGAATATTATTGATTTTGTAATACGACGAATAGACGAAAAATAATAAATAATTATAAGATATTTTATAATAGCTAAATTGAGCGCCGTTTATTTTTTTCTATCTAAAAATCTATGATGTAACATAAGACATACATAAGTATTTAAATAGGTATATAATATATTTAATTATGTCCAAGCATTCTACACAATTATAGTATTGCAAAATAAAAGTTTAATGTTTTCTACATATTATGTTGTAAATTGTAATATTTAGTTAAGTGCGTTTTATTATTGTCTAATTTTATTTTCATACCTAGCCTCATCGTGACCTTTCAACTCTATAATATGATCTCTGTTGAAGTTGGTATGTTAAATGCAAGCATACCATACAGCTTGTTTTTCTGTTTTCAATATTTTATATGAGTTCTTCGTTCTTATAAGTTCATACGTTCAATTAAAATATACTAAGCGTGCACTGAACGTGTCATTTCTCTCCAGAAAATTTTCATGGAAATAAAACCCAAACATCCCGACTAGGATTGTCATTATGCAAATTCCTCAAACACATCAAAGATCGGAAATTTGGTAATTGCTCATCTCGGTGTTCCGATACGCGAATTCTTATTTCGCCACTTAGTCCGTTCAATAAAATAATAATAGTAAACATCCGTGCAAATGGCCGGCGGGCCGAGGGGCCGGCGAGGCGCGCGGGTGGCCGCGGCCGGGGAGGGGGGGTGGAGAGAGCTTATCGATTCGCGCCCGCGCGACACACTGTATCTATCCTCTCATCGAAGCCCGTTTGCGGGCCTCACAAAGAAAGAGATAGGTTTCGCCGACTTTGATCCTTTTGTTTTTGGGCAGCGTCCGGCGATGCGGGCGGGGGCTGAAAAATGTGAAGGGGCGCTGATTGGCCAAGCGAGCCCCGCCCCCCGCCCGCTCAGCCTCCGCTAGAGCCTCCGGACCTCGACTCAGTTAGCCTCACTGCCTCGTCTCAGGCCCTCAGTTCAAGGGCGGTTGTCGCAGTGACGATTTGTTTGGGTTCATCTATTTATAAACTAACTTATAATAATACTTTCAAGGACACCACTAAACGCATTTACGACTATTTTAATATTAAAAACATAATTTATATGAATCAAATTAAAAGTCGCCACTTTAATTAATATAACTCGTCGGGTTCATAATTAGTTCCTGCATAGTCAATTCTTCTATTGTTCTAACTTTTTTTTTGTAGAGGGGAAAAATGATGCTTACAGACTAATAATAATATAAAATATATTTTAATATGACTACAGTAGTTTTTTTTATGCTATTGATTTCTTTTTGACATAATTAACATTTTGTAGCGACACAATGAACGTAAACTTTGTATTAAGATATTTGATTTATTTATTAAGAATATTAATAGGCAAAATAATTAATGAATTACCAAGAACTTTTTCATTAGT
>LQNK01001975.1:403849-416589 GCA_001586405.1 Phoebis sennae
TAATCATCAGACTATGGCGCTGATATTCTGTCAGGACCCTGTGAAAACAGACAATTCATTCATTATTAATAGGTGTTATCGTAATATTACACATTAATTGTAATGTCCACTCTCTTATTGCGTATGCCACGTTGTTATGGTATTCATTTGAATGATTACTGTATGATAATATATGCAGTTGGTGAGAAATTTTTTGTTAAAATATAGATGTGGAGTTAATTTAGTCACATACATGTAGCAGCAAATGTAGGTTTCCCTTTGGAGGCTATGTTAAGATGATATACATTTTAATTATATCCATATCAAACATATGATATTAAATGCAGTATCTTAATCGAATGTTTGTGAAATTGATGTGTGAAAACCTCCTATTTTTTGGTTTTCCTGTGTGTTTAGTGGGATATGTTAGATTGACATGCATTTATATTCGCTTTTATATACAATTATTTAGACTCTATGACGGCAAAAGAAATATTAGATCGCCTTAAACAATCATTACTTCGTATTAAAATGTAGGTATTTATTATGCTGCTAAAATGATATTAATTCAAAAAGTTTGCTATATCTAATGGCTTAACCAAATTTTGGTCACGGCGGCCAAACTTTGCAGAGACCAGCCGACTGCGTGAGAGATATTATAGAAGTATAGAGTAACAACACCGCCAACCTGACTTAGGGCTGTGATTGGTATTTATGTCAGAAAACTTCATCAACATACATTGTTGGGCTTCACCCGGGATTCGAACCCAGGACTCCTCAATCTGCAGTTAAAGATGCAAGTACTAGACCTATGTGGTAGTCGAGATAGTTTCGGTATACTGTAGTGCCATATGATCACAAAGCAGTGAGTGAGCATAATAAAATACATATAATTTTATAGCACATAATAATGTATGTGTGAAGTCATTCTAAGCCAGGAATACGTAACAGTAAATGTCGGTGCTCCTGTTGAGTGGGCTATGTTAGGATGACATTTATTTAAATGGGTTGCCATATCGAATGTTTCAGGCTGTGTGATAACAAATGACAAGTCCCGGTGTCGCGTCGATCATTCCTCGCTTCGGTGAAATGGCGTCTTTCGACAGGAATGGCGGGAATACGTGTTGAGATGTGATAGAAAACGCGGCGTTTAAATGAGAGCTTTGATGATAAAAGTTTAAGGTTGTTAATAAAAAACGCGGCTTTTACATAATGTTGTATCAAGAAGAGCCTTGATGATGAAAGTTTTACGTTGTTTTCATAATTAGAGATACACCCCAATTATAAAATTCAGCAATTTTTTATAGATACGATATTAACACAATATTTTGAATATTTTTTTTGTTTGTATTTCATAACTATGTAAATAAGTAATTCAATGAAAATAAATCAGAAGTGGTTTTATTAATGAATACTGATTACGGTGTTTATTTTTTTGTAATTCTTTTATCTGGAAAGAACCTTTTTACTAGGGATGTGAGGAGTTCTAAGTTTAGTCTAGTTAGTTTAGTTATACTTTGTTGTACTGTTCTACAACGAAGTCAATCAGAAAACTTTAAAAAATATAAAAACAAAACTTTAATACATAAATAACTGTAAAATATGTAGCTAGTTGTACATTGCATATAGTAACATTGTCTTGCAAAATTCGCGTTATAGGTTGGTCGGTCACTAATGCAGTACGTCTCCGTATTTGTTCACTCTGAGTTGTGAGTCGTGACAGAGTGACAGGTAAATGAACGCGACCATTCGAGACTGCGACATGTCAATATGATGATATATCTCAACGTCTGCGATAAAACGGACCCTTTTATGTGGAGATAGAACTTAAAATGCAATAGAACGAAAAGTATGCGTATATCAAACTGTTGTTTGATTTTTGGCTGAGATTGATTTGTCCATTTTGTTTTGTAGTTCCGGAATGATGTCAATTTGAAACTAAATTAAAAAAAGTGAACATATTTATCGATGAAATGTCTATATTCGATAGAATTATAAAAGTATCATGTTACAAAAATCTATGTTTAAAAACCGACGAACGATGTCGTTAACGTTGGAAATATAATATTTACCTTGTTTCCTTAAGCGACGAAATATTTAAATAGATATCTACGATCCATGGCTATCTTTAGATAAAACGCCCCAATTCACATGCGTGAGCCGTGTGATGGATGAGTCCGACGATCAGTCCCTTGCCCCCCTCCCTCCGAAATTTGCCTTCCTCACCCCCGCGCCGACAACAACCCGGCCTAAGTCCTGTAGGTGATCCATTACGCTGGCATTTTTGCGTAATCCTCGTTTATAAATATGAAATTGAAGGAAGACCTAGTGATGCTTAATCGACTGGAGGTCGGGGTCATCCCGTCCCTCTGTTGCGAATAATTTATGGGCTGCGGAAAAAATATCGGAAAACGGTGTCATTTTACACCTTCTTCAGAACGAGTGAACGATAGAGCGATTATATGAAAACAAACGTTACGGATTCCCGCAAGGGGCAGTTAATCGTGATGCAAATTATAGTAATTGTAATCAATATATTGTGCAGTGATTATAGGTAGGGTCTGATTATAGATAATTATAGTTGGGGGAGGCTGGGGTACTGATGAGCGATTTGGGTATTATTTGCGCTTTATTTGGGTATTTAATACGCTCGAGTGACGCATATACGTCGGGTTATAACATAGCGTGTCCCTGAGGGCGCCCACCCTTCGAACCACGGACATTGATTTAGTAATGTTAACAGGGAGCGAATTTAAATATTTTAATAGCTGATTATTGCAAATGATTTAGATTGTAAATATACTCGTGTATGCATCAAGAACAGAGTAAACAACGTTTTTTGCTTGAAGGACTTATTAAGCAATTTATATATGCCTTTTTGAGCACATTAAATATTAAAACATATGTCAGTTGCAAAACTTGAAATTAACAAATATGCAACTTATTTAGTGCTTGTAATTAATAGTTTTCTCTTGCAAATTAATGATAATTTTACAGGTCGTACTATATTTTACGTAAATTTTTTGGGTCCACCCAGGAATCGAACCCGAGACCCGTCGTTCTGTAGTCAAAGAAGCAACCACTACACCAACGAAGCAGTTCAAATACATAACATAACGATATAAAGAAAACATTTAATAAGCTGATTATGATTGCCCTTCTCTCAATTGATATAAAAACCACTGATGTATACTTAATCTTATGCTACGTAAATTTGAACCAAACAGATACAGTTACCGACCTGAGGCGCGTAACAATCAGATTTCCACACGAACGGGCCCATAACAATATCCGACACTAATAAAGGTCTTAATCCTTTGAGCTGTACGATATTGTGTGCTCTAATTGGCATTAAAGTCTGTTGAAAGAATTGAGGTAACCCCAAACAAGCGCTTATCATCGCCGCAACCCTCATAGATATGATATCACCCTCAGGTATTATAATGCCGCAAATAATGTTTTATTTTGATAGCCTGTGGTCCAGTTGCGGTTATGTAATCTTTATAGTGGATTTTAATTAATTGCTATTTTTTCAACGTACGATATGTTCAGATTTATATTGATGATTTTATCTCCTCTCAAATCTAGAATATTTGATATGAATATGTAATAGTCTGAAAGAATTGAGGTAACCCCAAACAACTGCTTTTCATCGCCGCAACCATAAGTAGATATATGACATTAACCCCAGGTATTGTATAATGTGCCGCAAATAATGTTTTATTTTGATTGCCTGTGGTCCAGTATTGGTTTTGTAATCTTTAAAGTTTTTAAATTATTAATTGATGTTTCCTGTAAATGTATAACAATAATGTAGACCATAACTTTTATGATTTTGAAAAAAAATGAGAAAAAAGAAAAAAAGCATCAGATTATGTAAAGTATTGCAATTACCGAAACGGCTTTTACATGATTATTACTTTCAGCACTACATTAAATAATAAAATAAATAAAAATATATTTTTTAATCATACTCCTCTATTGGAAGACACAAATATCTATAAAAAACAAAATGAATATGAATATTGATCTTAAGTTTAAAAAAAACATTAGATAATAAAAAGAACTTGGTAGTTAAATTTACTATCAACATGTAAAGAATTAACAGTTAGAACCAATGATATATTATAATGTATAATATCATTGGTTAGAACCGTATTGTGTAACGTATGTATTAATTTAAAAAGTGATCATTTGTATTGTGGGGAAATGTCGTAATCTTTATAATTGTTTGCGGCGTAGTGCTCGCCTCACCGCTCCGTAGCAACGCATAAATTGGGCTACCTTTGTTTGATAAGAGGATGAACTTAAAGCTTTATAAATATATTCCAAATTTTCATATTGATGAAACAATCGTGCTTGGATCGGATTGTTTGGTAAATTTTAATTAAGGGTTGTTACGATTTTAAAAGTTGTTTTTGGCAAAATAATGATAATTATGTTTATAAACATCCAAATTCTAATCTATCTTTTATAAATGTATGAATATACTACACGTTCTTGTGAGCGTAATCACAAATATTATCTCACTTTTACTTATAACTAGCTTTCCGCCTGCGGCTTCGCTTATATAATTATAATATATCGATTTCCATGAAAAAGTGGTATGATATATTTCACGACTTATAAAGCATATGAGATGATGTCACCTTTTTTTATTTTACGAAAAACCTATTTGGAAACCTTTATGTATGGTTACATGTATAGAGAGCCTCTCCGAAAAATATTTTTTTCAAATAAAATGTAGCCTAAAAGTTGAACCTAATATACTCGTATATATCAAAAACATCCCAGTGGTTTCTACATGATTGACAAATACAAACAGATAAACAGACAAGCAAACAATCAGGCACGGAAAAAATCTAACCATGCTTTCAGGTATTTTAAAACATATTGCATAGCAAACTTTGTTTTATTTTATGTATAGCTTACATACTTGTTAAAATGTGTTGTATTGGAATAATTAAAACGGGCAAAGTCGCATGAAACAGAAAGTATGACATAATATATCACATTCATCAAATCATTAATCTGAGAACATGATGGATCGTCAATAGATTGTAGACGCCCCAAATTTCTTGTTTTTTAACAAGTGCGAATTCTCACGATCTTGCTATAAAATAGTACATTAATTAATTGCATTATTTCGTGTTAGATAAATATTAATGGTTAATATTAGGGGATGCTGCACCCTTCTAATTATTTATAGAGCCTCGTTTGTTATATTGTAATGGTTATATGAATTATTGGATTAATTATGGTCATGATTGCGAGGGAAATTTTATGTTTAGTCTTTAAGAAATCTGATTTTATGAAAATGGAAATAAACAAAGGTAGAAAATCCTCTATTTTAGGAGCAGATTTCAACTATACTCAAATGAATAGTAGATAAAATAGTAGTTACACTACATTTTACTTGCGTAAATAATGATTTCAAGTTCAATGTTGTATTGAATTATTATATTTTATTATATGGTTAAGTTAAGTGGGTAAGGAAAAAGTCCGGTGAAGTACAGAAATGTGTTATGTGGTTATTGTTAAGAAACTTGTCACTGTTTTTCTCTTATTCATTCATATTCATTATTTTCTATGTCTTATAATAAAACCCTTAACAATTGGGAAACTGTTTGATAATTTTGAAATTGTTTTCTTTTCGTAGACATTCGACACTTTGAATTCTATACCTGTATTTTTCTAGAAATGTCTAATGGAAGTTCGGCTAATCTTTTGTTTATCGAGCCCGTCGTACAATGGTGAAGCAATTCCCCGCGGGTCGCGAGCCGCTGTCCGGAGGGCGCAGTATTTCACGAGCGGCTGCCCGTCTGACCTTTCTGGCTCCGGGGACCGAAATGCCATCATGTTTTCATTTTTTCTGCAACGCTCACTCGACGACACTCGATTAATTTTTCACGGTACGCTTGTCAAAATGTGATTTAATATCGCACGGAAGGGTTGACCGTGCTTTGACGTACGATGCGTGCTGTGCACTCAGTTTGCGTTGAAAACAATGAATTCTTTTGGTCGTATAATCGCGAATGAATGTATGATTTCGGTTACAAGTGGCATTATCAATAACGCCAAAAATAGGTACCGCAATTTCCAATTTGCCGCGTCACTCCGGATTCCAATAGGAAGCGGGGATAAATGGAGTCACATTCCAATATGTCACGAGCGGGGTTCGACCATTTCGCTTTTCGGCATTCGGTATTCGCGGTTTAGATATTCGCGCGGCACATTCGTGGAATAGTGCCTGGCATTCCGAGTCCGCACCCTAATGAGATCCTAACACTCAATACACGGCATAATTGCTTTCTCACTTGGTTTTGGGACTCTATATTTTGTTTAACGTGTGTTATTGTCATAGTAATTAAAAGTCAAACCACCATATGAAATATTTTAGAACTGATATTTTTAACTTCGTATACGTTCAGCATTCGTGCTTCGTTTCTTCTAATTAGAAGCTACGTATAACGATGTTTATTGTATCTATCTCAATTTCTGAATCTGAATTTTTAACGAATATTGAAAACAATATAAGACAATATCCGAAGATCTTCCATAACATAAAGTAACTTCATCAGGTAACCTATATACCTATGTTTAAAATGTATGCTTCGTAAAATTCGCCTATCCATTTACGAGCATCTCAATAGAATTCCACTCATAACGTATTCCGCTCATATCAATCTCACAAAACAGAGACTAAATAAGGTGAAAGGCCCTACGACCCTTTCAGAGGCGCATTACACTCACATGCACGTCACGTCACTCGTTATTGCCTGTATGGAGCCTGATCTGATTTGAAATATTTTCACGGAATCACTTATACGCCTCACAAATAGCTAAGGTGTTTTGCAGTTAATATGCTTATGTAATTTTGCAAAGAATTTTTAAGATTAGTACGTGAATATATACGAATATGGTTAGAATAAGTACGTGTCAAGTTAAAAATTTACAAAATATATCAATTTCCTTTAAATAACGAAAGTTCTTCATCGATAGCAATATTTTTCGACGAAATCTCGTTTGATTTAGAAAAGAAGAAATATTCAAGAAATGCAGTACACTGCACAATATATTGCTTCCTTTATTTTATTTAAGTGTTTTATCTTTCTATTTCTTGTGTATGTGTGTTTATGTTTTATCTGTCTCTGTGCTTTGTATATTCTTCTTGAATTAACGTCTAATCTATCTATGTATTAAGATTTTACTTAATTCAATTTTACTGTCCAACTTAACGACTAGCTAGAATGAAAGTCGATTCATAATATATGCAATGCGGCTCTCATAATTTAATTGTTATCACAGAAAAGAATAATCGATATATTTACTAAGAACCAAATAAACACTAAACCAATGAAAGTAACCTCACACTATTACAATTCGCAATCGTTCTGTACCAGCATACAAGCTCGAGAATTCTAGTCGCGTACCATTCTAATGGGGTTACGATTCGCACCTCCTTCAGCACTTGTAGCAATAAACCCCGCATATGCCCTTGGTACAATGTACGTGTACGTCTTACATCGCATTCCGAGGGAACTCCCTTAAGTGTACTACTTACAGTTTCCAATATTGTTCATAAATATTCAGGGACATTTAACACTACGCCATCTAGTCCCATATTAAGCAAAGCTTGTATGGAAACTAGATCACTGATAGACATACTTAAACATACTTTTTTTGTAAATAAACACATACTATAGATAAATGAACACCAAGACAGTAGAAAATTACAATCACATCATTATTTTATTGTGGGGATCAAACCCACACCCTCCAGCGCAATAGACCGTTCCTGTATCCACTGCGCCAGTCTGCGTCGAAAGCTTTAGAAAATTAATTCGACGTAGAAACCGCACTTTTTAGACTCTAAACAATATTTATTTATAAGTACTTGTAGCAATCAAATCGCTTGTACCCTTGGAGGTATATTGTCGATAAGTACTGTGAGATCCCTCAAGTGTACTACTTATTGCTTGCAATATTGTTCACCGATAAAGTTTCCAAATTAATTTGATATAGGACCTGTTTTAAGTATTTTAGCCATTATTATTATATTGTATTTTGATTTCATATTTTATGGGTATGACCTGCAAAATGACCCTTCGCAACTATTTATCCTCAACCTAAGGTAATACTACTACTGGTATTTACTTCTTACAATATTGATTTACACGTTGATTCGTTATCAGAGCCACTCGTTTATCATTATAACAAAACTACGTTTATTAAAAAATGGCTATTCTAATGGGATTACAATTCGCAAACATATAGTGTTGCCAATAGAAACTTCCACTCACCCATCTCCTTTCGGCTCTACGGACCATTTTACAGAAATGATAAAATAATTTAAATCCGTATCCGTGACAAATCTAAAAATATATTCGAAATGATTTAGGTGTAAATCAGAAACACCAGCTGCTGTGTCTACGGGATGCCTCTAGATTGGCGCGAAATACATACAAAACTGTCATCGTTAAAAAATCGATTAAATCTTACGCAAGCCGACAGAACCTTGAGCAGCTGTGCGCGTGCTCATCACCTGTCCCACGTGGCAAAAGATAATAGCGGACACAAAGCAACCGAAAATTCCTATTGTTATGGTCTTTACGCGCATTGATTTTAAGAAAATGCCAATTTTATAAGACTTAGACCGTTGGAACACACCTGTCCAGTAAATTGTCCTATGCTAATGTCACAAAGGTATTTCATAAACAAAACATTATTTGGCACCTTTTGGTTTTCATAAATGCTAATAAAATGTTGCTTTAAATTATGTAACAGAGATCCATTTTAAAATGACCTTTTTATAATAATTAACGTACAAAACAGTGGGAGTTAGTATGTATTTAGCTAACTGAATTTTGTGCGTAGTTATAGGTAAGTTCTACGACGTCGAATATTTTTACGAAATAAGTAACACATAAAATTTTAAATATATTTCTTTAAATAAACTATAGTCCTTATTGATATGTAGTAACTACTTATTTACTTGTAAGGTTCATGTAAACAAATGCGAAAATGTAGAGAACGAAAAAAGTTATTTACTCTTTATTGTTTACTTTTAGACAAAGGCAAGGTCGGTGTTCCCCAAAACCACTAAAATAATATATTGCACAAGTTGCGTTTGTTACAACCGCTATTAATTCTATACATTCATTCATAGGACACGCACGTTGCAAGAAACTGTACATTACCTGTCCGGTTTAACTTTTAATAATTTATAGGTTTTGTTGCTGAAGGAAATAGCACCTTATGTAGGTGGCTATAAAGTTCCTTTATGTGTGTATTTTATCCTAATTTATTGTCCTGCAGCGCCATCGACAATCGCTTCTCGATTGTCAGCGTTCGATGTGAGCCGTATTTTAAGCATTTTTACGACAAGTCGTATTTTATTAGTCTTACTGTCAAGGTGGCCTGAAGGTGATATGCACCAAAGTCTATCAAGTAATACAATGATTGCGATGTAATAAGTAGGAGTGGACCGTGACGAAGCCCTTATAATAGTTTTTAATTGTGGTACGTTACCAATAGGAGGCCTGATTTAGTTGATATAACAACACAAGTTTGAGAGTTTACAAACTAAGAAAGAATAACCTGTGATAGTTACATAACTTTAGCAAACATTATTAAATAATATTTTAGAGAATTGTTAATTTGTTAGTCTCGATGCCTCTATTACCTAAAGTTTATATGATAATGTAATAAACATAGCCTTAACAAATTTGTAAAGCCCAAAACTCGTATGAAAACTGTAAATAAAGTTTCTTTACAGCAAAAAAAAGAAAATTTGTTATGAGCTTTAATAGGTGAAAAGTCATTCTATCTTTATATGATATAAATGTTTAATCTTAATTTGAGATGGTTGCTCTATCTATTTTGTGTTTATCTGAATAATTCTGATTGAATCAAGCGCAAAAGATATGGTCAGTTTATACCTTCTAATACCAGGTAAAAACAGTAGTAAAAACATTTTTAAATTCAGAATTAAAGAATAAAAAGGGGCTCATTTTGTTAAACACAAATTGAACATGACTACAGTCTTAATTTTTTTCGGCATTTTCGTTCAAGTACACGTAATTAATCTTTTACCTGACTAGCTAGTTCACTACGCAGAAACGCACAATGGTCTTGATTTTTTTGGACTTCAAGCGAAGTTTCGGCATACATTCCAAAAGGACACCTGGTCGGAAACGAGCCCCGGGGGTCCCTGCCCTGATTGATAGAGGTCCCATCGCAAACGTGATTTTCGCAACACAATACCAGAAAAATTCATGCTCGCTTGATTTGAAACGGTCGTCGGCGTCGTCGAGTCTGTAAAACAATGAATGATAGAATTTGTGAATGGTACGTGAAACAAAGATCCTTTTTCGTCTGGAAGTGGGTGGGCAGGATGTCAGGTGAATTATTGAATACGGGCAATTGGATCAATGAATGCGTGTACTAAATGCGTGTAAGTTGCAGACAGTGACGTTGTAAAAATAATTTGAAAATGGATATAATATTATGCGTATCAATGAAACCAATTTAAACGATATTTATAATGGTTTGCAGGGTTAATCACCTTTTTTTTTAATTCTGCTCATGACGACGATTTCTAATAATTTCAAATATTTTAAATTTGAACAAGCTTGATGAAATTTCGTCGTTACTTAAATCAAGATATATGTGTAATAATTACAAGACAACGTTGTATAATTTATTCATCCAAACGCATGCCACATTTCTCATCCCACCCCTAGGATCACAAGGAAGTAAACAGCAGGGCACCAACACGTCATGATTGATCTCATAATGAATATGCAGATATGTTAACTGAAGATAAGATCCCGCAAAATAAAGCTGACTCCCAGAGGAGTGATTGTCGACTGCTGCCTACCTCAGTGCCAACCAGATTTTAATCTCAGATAACTGAAACGAGCTGTGAGCATTTTACATAAATTCTAAAGTTACTACCTTGTTAACAAACTGCAGCATTTGATTATGAGATTGTTGATAAATATGCGAATTGTCTGGGAACTTAATTTGAATGTGAAAAATTACATTACGTACGAA
Organism: Phoebis sennae; assembly: GCA_001586405.1. Classification (NCBI taxonomy): domain Eukaryota; kingdom Metazoa; phylum Arthropoda; class Insecta; order Lepidoptera; family Pieridae; genus Phoebis; species Phoebis sennae. The sequence goes on from LQNK01001975.1 coordinate 414,887, forward strand.
TTTTCTCTTCTTCTTGACTAACAAATCTGAACTTAGTCACTGAAATACAGTAATAACAATATATTAATAATATTTAGTTTATTATGTGTTAATTTTTCTCCCTTCATCGGACACTTTTATTTTACACAGATATTTAAAGGTATAAGTACAAGTCAAGCTACAGACTTAGACTTGTAAAATACCCAGAGTTACGAACTTCCTTCATGATTTTTCGATCAAGGGATGAATAAATGATGCTAAAAAGTGCTCTAAAAATGTAAAAATATATCAAGATATGTTCACAAAATTTTATAACCGAATACTCAAACAGCTTCAAAAACAGTTTGCACATGTTCGCAGCACTAAATCATCTAAAAACGCAATTTAAAACTTAGCAAGATATAATATTTCCAACCCCTTCTAATTAATAGCCATCACTGTCTCTTCCACTCTCGAGGGCTGACAACGCTTTCAAGTTTTTTATATGCTTCCTCACCTCCGAGAAACAGAAAGGATAATTGCTTTCCACTGGCAACTCTCGAGTATGGCAGTAGGTACTCAAAACTCATTATGAATCAGATTTGGAAAATATTTAAAAACAAGAGTTTATTAGCTTTAATTAATGAACGAAGTAGAAAGTGACGTTTAAAAGGTGCTTATTAAGGTTTAAGTATTAGTAGTAATTATTTTTAAAATTAAATTCAATCTTACGTTAGGTAAAACTTTAGTAACGTAGGTATGTATTGTAATGGTGTTTATATTGAAAATATTTTTACCCGCGTAGTAGTAATATTAGATTACCTTATTAAGCCTTCAAGGTCAATCCATTAGTTTGAAAGTTTGCGGTTCTAAAACAAACTTTTCCTTAATATACTATTAGTATGACGTAATAATAATTTGTCTAGATAAAAAATAATGAGGAAAACCGTAAGACATGGACAATTCTATGGGCTGAAAATTGAATAGTTGGATTATGAGATCTGCTAGAGTAGACATTATCAGGGTTGAGTATTTGACTTTTCTATTTATATTTATTTATTTAAAATAACTTGCGTATATTGTCAGATATAACCGTGTATTTATTATATTTATTTATTTCGACTGTTGATTTAGGTTGCTGTAGTATGTTCAGATTCTCTTATTTAAAGTAAAGTTTTACATTTTTAAACGATATTTAATTAATAACAATGTGACACAAATTAAAACAAATCAACTATTTTTTAAATCTTCTTATAATCTATCTATCTACTCTTACCAGTACTGAATAACTGTACATTGTCATTGCTAAGCCATAATATCTTTTAAAACCCCTACTGTTCAACCCTAACGACAACTGCAGGTATTGTAGAAGACTCGCGGCCTGATTACTCCTGCTATTGTGTCTCAGACATAGGACGCAATTAAGTATTAGTCTGATTTTTTGTATACTTTAATACACAGAAAACGAAATATGTACTTTTATAAAGTTTCTAATAATTTGTTACAGGGATGTAGGAACAATTTAGAGCAAAAATGGAAAAGAAATGTAAATCCGTGCATCCGAATTAGTAAACATTGATAAGTAAAACCGCAGACTTGTTAACAAGTGCAGTGCCATTGCACGCCACTTAAGTGGTAAATTTGAGGAAGCTGTCATCTGAACACAGCTCGTCGCGATCGCTGAAGTGGTCTGCTAACGAACACGCGTGTCAAAGCGAAACACTTCATTAGGTGAGCGATCCCCC
>LQNK01001975.1:421759-452878 GCA_001586405.1 Phoebis sennae
CGCGCCCTCCACCGCCATTTTACCCTCTTTCCGGCCGGGCCGGCCCTTAAGTCTTATGTACGTCGTAAGTTTCTTCGCGGACTCGGTAACCGGATTCAAATTGGGGCGAATTTAGTAGCAATTAATTATAGAAGTGTCGCCAGTACTGCCCGTACCCTCGATTCCCTTATTAATATAACGATTCTGAATAATTTTATGATTTATTGACGGAAAAGGTCTGCAATAATTACGGGATTCGAGAGTTTTCTAAAGACTCGATGAGCGTGAAGGAAGTTCTGCTAATGATATGCGCGATTATGAGATTAATTTATCTAAAGTTAATTTCAAATTGTTTCTCTTGACGCAATTTTATATAATGGAAAATTATTTTTGTTTGATATTTCTAAGTAATGTAAAATAATAAGTACAATGATCCTAACATTTTTATCAATTTAGTAATTTACCACCTATACCTATACAATACCTATAGGTATTATTGATGAGTAGTACAAATATCAATAACACGTTAAACAGATTACAAGAATAAATTTAAAAACATTACTTGCTTATCTTTTTTCTATTACAAATGGAGGGAAAAATAGGTAAAAAGCCACCGTTGAAAAAGAAATAACAAAAAATATTGAATTTAATTTGTGCTAAAGATTGATTATTAATTATTTATCATGACTATTGCTTATAAATGGTATCAATAAAGTAATTAACACCACCTGATGATGAATATATTATGAAGAGATATTTAGGACGATTTTCCACTAGAAAATAACAAATCATTTTATCAAATATCAAACTCGTTATTATTAACTAAATATAAGTCTAAACTTCTTCGTTATTCTGTCCCGTACTAGCACTTAGTAATTAAGGGAATCCTTCAAGCATTTTATACGTTATAAACAGTGACATAACAATTAAAACTCTTAAGTTACAAGTTATTCAAGAAAATTCAACGCAGCGAGTTAAACCCAGATATTAATCTCTCGCCGGCATCCGAGCGCTGGATTCGCCATTTTGCGCCTAAATATGATAAACTTTCCCCCGAATTTCTTCGCCCACTCCCGTTTCTTGGCGCGAAGAATGCCCCCGGTGGGGGGGCCCTCCCAAGCCAAGTCTTACGGCCCTGCTTTTAAACTAAGCTCGTTAATTAATTACAGCCAAGTCGACGGAGGGTACTGGCTTACATAGCGTTATGTGCCAGTTTAATATTGCACAGCCTATGTATATTATGTTAAAATTAAAAATTATACTGTATTTTTAAGTGTGCCTCGATTTTGAAATATTGTGTTTTTATATTACAAAATAATGTTTTATTCAGCCAGTACCTTTGGCAAACTTTGTGCGTCTTATATAAATACAGATTACATCATAATTTGCATTTGTGTTTTTTAACAATTTGAAATTCTTTTAAAATAAATTAATAATTTTGTCAGTAATTAAAATCAGTAAATAAACCTAAAATACTAGTAACTAATTTATGAAGGACACGTTAATTAACTTTTTCCAACACGTTCAATACTAAGAAGTATCGCAAGATATTATATTAAGAAAATTTATAACCTCTATTTTCATTCACAACTCAAACACGCTGCTAATTTTAGCGCCATTTTTCACAAGTACTTCTTGCACAAAAACTAAAAAAACGCTATTGAAATTATGAAAAAACATGGTCTGAATGCAAGAATCGTCAAGAAAACCTCCTTATGAAGTTTTCTTTTAAATAATTTATGAGGGATTTTTTATTTTATTCAGTTTGTGGAGTATCTTAGTAAGTGTTGTCGTTGAGGCCGCCGGCATGGTGTAATGTGCCACTGTCGAGAGGTACACGTGTATTGGTACGCCCTCGTACTTGTTTATTTTAATGAGTACTTATTTTCGTTGGTTTTATTTATATTGAAGGGCTTGTAAGTTCCTGTATAAAGGTGCGATGCTATTTTGTTGCGTGTGTGTAATATTATACACGGCTTATTTAATTCGTATACGCGAATCTTAAATTAAGATGAATACAGAGTAATAAAGAATCATAATAATCAGATAAATTGGTTCATTTTATAATATGTTTTAAGAATGTCGATTTTTCTTTTCAGGAATTATACAATTAAATTGAAATATTACTACATATAAATATGAACCAATGTGGATAAAAATACATTTACTCCTACGCGATAAGACCCTCTCAATGTATAAGTTTGTATAAGTTGATTTACAATAAATTGCCTTTGTTTTTGATACAGATAAAGAGTTATATAATATACACTGAACGGAATGACACACAGAAATATCAGATAAACCCATTCCTCAAATAAGTCTTAATTTCCGCTGAACGAAGTTCGCAGACGAGCGGTCGTTTCATTAAAACTTGTGTGACGTGTCATTAACTTCCGCTCGCGATAATTATTAATATTCAAATCATAATTTCGAGTAAGCGAAGTGAAAAAGCAAAGACGTGTCACGTTTTGAATAAATTAAATAAAAGTTGGATGGATCTGCGAATGTATGTTTACATCGGAACGTCAAGGGAAGAATGTGGTGTTTGGAAGATTATTTATGTAGGATATTGTTTATTTTTAACACGTTCACAGCGGCACAAAATTTTCTATTCTTTCTACTCCTGCGGTACCGGGAGTTTAACACCTGGACCTAAAACTACCATTGCGGCGGTACAAGGCTTACTATACCCAGTAATGTTAAAAAAACTTGAATCCTGTTTTTGGCTTCATGAAAAGAAAAAACATATTTTTTTGCTTTGGATATTGGTATTAATGAATTGATTAAAGAGATCCTGAAGGCGTACGTGGACAGCTTCTTTGGTTTAGAATCTATAGCTAAAATAAAATACAGGATTTTATGTACCCTGTGCCGCACTGAACAAGAGGATGTTTATGCATATTTTAGGGATGGGAAAAACAGATATCGATGGGCCTAAGTTTTATTGAAGATTTGCCCTTTACTAAATGGTGTTTATTTGGTTTTATTGCGGGTTCTGCAAAGAAAATTATTATGAAGGATCTTACGTGATTGTTATTGTACGTAATATTTTGTAAACTAAGTGTGGTGTGCGGTTTATACTTTGATTTATTATTATCATCATTGTCTTCAATATTATCATCACTGTCTTCAAAGTGGTCCACGTTTATTCTTTTACGACACCGTTTCGCTGGTCTTGAAGTCATTGTCGATGCATGTGCTCTATCGATTACGATCACAACACTAACCGTGCAAAGCTAGCGCGCGGTGCGGTACCAGGTGAGCGGGGCTACCAGGTGTATTCAACCTGTACCCGCACTGTGATGAAATTTTATTTGTTCAGTGCGGTACCAGGTATAAAATATCCGGTATTAAGATAGGCACACCACTGGATTCTATTTTAATAGCCCATCTCAGATATGTATTTATCTTTTTCCTACACCGAACCAAACTGAAGTTACGCTCTCCGCACGACAGAGAAGTCTATACTTTTCGTACCCGCACCACAAGCGAGATATGGACCAGGAGTTTTCAACCTGGTTTCGCATGGAACGTGTTAAGTCAGATATTGTTTAGTTTTTTTGTAGAACATAAGTAAATTAAGTTTTACTTAAAAAATGATATGTCTGTCGGGTGCTTGAAGGATCCACGGAGACATCGAGCATCATAAAAAAATACCTATGAAATTCAGAACAATATGAAATGATTTGTTTTAAGGAATTAAAATTGACGAAAAATGTTAATTCGTTACATAATAGGGAGTTAATGTAGTGTAAAATAAATTTGACATGAAAGACATAATTTAAAATTTTTAATGAATAATATACTTCATTCTAAGACAACAGTTTGACAATAACATTATGAAATATATATTTTTAATTCGCGAAGAAAATAGTTTAAGGCATAATAAAATAAGAGTATGAACACCAAAGCTATTCACTCAATTCACGAAAACAACAGTAGTACATAAACATGCGATACTAACACGATTCGCGCTCAAGAGAGCGAAAAATAAAACACAGGATAGGCGCGGTTTCTCGCCTGGGGGAAGAGATTTGTAATTTTTCTAGATATTTCATATTTTACTCGTAGACAGCCGCGGGCGTTACTACGCCGTAGCGCGTAGCTGTAGCTATACGTAGCGCATAATTATTGTTAATTGCTAACGTCTTTATAGATTAAATGCAAATTTTTGTTTTGATTTTACGGAAAATGTTTGCTTGAGGCGTTATTGATGTTTGAATTATGAATAGATCGACTCCATCTTGTCAAGGTTCATATTTCGAATTTTGGGAATGACAAGAATCCACACGGTTTCACCCGCATAGACAATATATTCTTGTAGCATATAGCCTTCCTAATTAACCTGTATATTGCAACAGAAAAACTTAGAGAAATCAATCGTTTACCTACTTTAGACCGAGGTGTGTGTGCCTACTGTCCCACTTTGGATCGATATAAATATAATCAAATATATGAACAAAATCCGATCTACTAATGGTATATGTATATGACTTGACCCATTTACAGCCCAGTATTTAAATTGAGTAATTTTGTTATTTTCAGATTACTATAGCAATATTTTCATGACTTGTCGTATTTCTAGTTTAAACTAAATTTTATAATTTAAATAGATATAAGAGGTATTTCAAAAACATAAAATTAATTAGAAAGTAATGAATTCCATGAAAAGAAATTGATATTCTGAAGAAGACATTTATAAAATCTGAATGACAGATGTATATTTTAATTACTTTTTTACTTTTATTGTATAAGCCCGCTGCCTCATTGGCTGGTACGACGGTTAAGATTGACGATTACGCTAGGAATTTTGAGCAAATTTTATACTTATAGTAAATGAAAAGTAATATTTAGATTCCTCTACAACGTAGAAGCGGTAATGTATGTGAATACGACAATAGGAGTAGAAGGATTTGTGTTCACCGCGATTTTACAATTTGAGTCGATATTACACTTTTACTATACTAAATTTCGACAAAGGAAAATGTGCCAAAACTTAAGTAGAACTTACTAGAACGAAAAATGGAGGGCCGGGCTTAAATTAAGAATTTGTATTAAGTTGCATGCCACTTCGAGTCGTCGGATTAGGAAACCCAATACCCAAATGAATTCGCTGCCGTTTTGCTTACAGTAAAGACCCTTAGAATTTTTAAAACTTTTTTATTTTACTCTATCACAGGAAAATTTGAGTTAGTCTTGGACATGTCACGAACGGGATTTAGACTAAAAGCCTTAAAATTAATGACATCTTCATCTTATTGCGCACAATACTTAGCAACTTGAGGCAACATTGCAGCCTGAAACCGACAAATGAAGGACAGGGTTAAAAGTAAGAATTAGTCGTGAGATGCGTGCCGGAGCCGGGTCCGGACGTCGGATCAGGAAACCTATTACGCCCAAATAAATTCGCTGCCGTTTCCAAATGCTTACAGTATATACCAAAGAATTCTTTTTTTTCACTTTGCTCTATCACAGGGAAATTTGAGTTAGTCTTGGACATGTCATGAACGGCATTTAGACTAAAAGCCTAAAAATTAATGGCGTCTTCATCTTATTGCGCAACACGACATGGCAACTTGAGGCAACATTGCAGCCTGAAACCGACAAATGAAGGGCAGGGTTTAAAGCAAGAATTAGTCGTGACTTGCGTGCCGGAGCCGGGTCCGGACGTCGGATCAGGAAACCTATTACGCCCAAATGAATTCGCTGCCGTTTCCAAATGCTTACAGTAAATACCCAAGAATTTTTAAAAACTTTTTCATCTTACTCTATCACAGGGAAATTTGAGTGAGTCTTGTACATGTCACAAACCGGATTAAGACTTAAAGCCACAAAAAAATTAATAACGTCTTGATCTTATTGCGCAGAATACATAGCAACATGACATGGCAACTTGAGTCAACATTGCAATTTAACCGACAAATGAAGGGCAGGGTTTAAAGCAAGAATTTGTCGTGAGTTGCGTGCCGGAGCCGGGTCCGGACGTCGGATCAGGAAACCTATTACGCCCAAATGAATTCGCTGCCGTTTCCAAATGCTAACAGTAAATACCAAAGAATTTTTAATTTAATTTACTTTGCTCTATCACAGGGAAATTTCAGTTAGTCTTGGACATGTCACGAACCGGATTTAGACTAAAAGCCTTAAAATTAATGACGTCTTCATCTTATTGCGCACAATACATACAACTTGAGGCGACATTGCAGCCTGAAACCGACAAATGAAGGGCAGGGTTTAAAGCAAGAATTTGTCGTGAGTTGCGTGCCGGAGCCGGGTCCGGACGTCGGATCAGGAAACCTATTACGCCCAAATGAATTCGCTGCCGTTTCCGTACCGCGACAAATCCGAACACACCCAAGACCCTTTTTATCAGGGCTACTGTTCTTGGAAAAATAATTAGAGGAAATAAGCGAGACTGTTTAGCTGTTATCCTTATTGCCATGATTATTTAGATTTTTAGCACGATGTTTTGATACAAATCATGTTGCAAAAATTCAAATTTTATTTAAAATCAGATGTATTGAAGAGAAACTATTACATTTTTGTATTAATTGTCTTTTTATAAAACTAAATAAAAGAAATAATGAAAAAATTAAATATCGTTTTATAATATCATATATAAAAATAAATGAAGAGAGAGATTGTATACTGGAGACTCTACCGAACTTCTTATTGTTTATGAACAATATTAATTATTCATAGACATACATACAACATACATAAAGACATACAACGATTTGCCACAAGAACCTTCCAATTTTTCTTTTTAATTATTATATTGAAATATTTTTATAAACAAAATAGAGACAGAATTTTATCAGAAGGTGTAATTTTTTACCCACAAACGTATAGGTATGTCTGTTAACTAGAAGGGTATCGTATTTTTTTTTCGTTTTCTTAATGATCTATAAGTAAATAAATAAATATTCTCGGACATTTTACACAACGCCATCTAGTCCCAAACTAAGCAACGCTTGTACTATGGAAACCAGATAACTGATAGACATACTGAAACATACTTTTTTTTTTTTTTGTAAATACATACATACTATAGATAACAACACCCAGACAGTAGAAAATTACAATGTTCATCACATCATAATTTTCTACCCGTGGGAATCGAACCCACACCCTCCGGCGCAATAGACACTGACATATCCACTGCGCCAACCGAGCAGTCAATGGTTATTTATGTATTCGTTCAGAAAATGCATCACTTACCCCTTTTCTTGTTAGGTAGTCTTAATCACTCTTTAAAGATAACACTTCCTATTGCCTTTGCTTATTTTTAATACTATTTTATTATAAAGTCATTTTACCAAAATCTGTAAAATCATAATACGAGGGTTTATGGTGTTGAGTATCTACCGCACTAATTGTATGTAGTATTCCTTGCCACGTATTGCCTGGAAGCGACCGTTCTTTAGCGATAAGGCTGCCGCTTTTGTTCATTCATTCTAGTACAAAGTGACCTTCGTGTCATTTATTTACCTTACTTTATATAGCATAAATAACATAATAATCGTTACCTTAATGCCAAAAGCAATAAATGTTAAATAAAATGTCAGCCCTAAATCGAACTCCCTCAGATTTGACGGAGCGGAATTTTAATGAAATATCTAGAAATCACTTCGTATTCTTTGTTATTTATTCAATATTCCAAACTGATTTTTAATAATGAATAATCTTGTGTCTATAATGTTGGATGACATTTGTCTATTTTTCTACATTGTACCTACTTCTGAAAATAATCGAATGTTAAGTGTGCGTTTTTTAGTCATTACACACTAGGACATTTACACAATCTCCAAAAAAGCAACTAAACCGACTTGGGTGAGTTTTAGTACAAAATAAACAGTTAAAGCCTTGGATTTACATACATATAGGTTATTTTTCATATTCATCTGTGAAGAGTAAATTTTTGGTCGCGACCTGTAAATAATAAAACATAGACTGTCCGGATTTTTTTCTTCTAGTACGCGATTAATTTTGTTAATAGTCCATCCAACTGAAAAATCGTTAAAAAATTGTTCAATATATTACCATCATGTAAGTTTGCCTTTGTCACTATGAATATGATAAAATGGGTAGCCAGTTGCAAGGTAGCGTGTCGCGCGGTGACGTCACTCCATTGTTGCGCGCCTCACAAATCAACATTTCCCTTTCGACCGACGCATCAATCTTGCCGATATGATTTATAACCGCTGTAGTTAAAATACCGCCCTCATTAACTCAACCGAACAGGTAAAAATGTCACATCGTAAAGAATTGCCTCGAAATTTATTGACAATTCCACTGATGTGGGCAAGCTTTAATTGATTCGGATATCGCTTATTAAAAAAGGTACTTTTCGACTGCGAGGATGCGGTCGCCATGGCAACGGAGGGGAGGCTGTCATATTTATATGTACGTTATAGCTTCCGATCCCCGACTGAAAACAATCTGTGATGATATAACAGATCATTACTAACAAGCTTAATTCGGAATAACAGATACTTTACTTGATTTTTCATTATATTTTTATCAAATATAAGATATTATTAGATTTAATATAAAAAGAAACGTATTTTATATTAATACACGTATCAAATAAGTCGAAAGCGTCAAGAAGTTAAACGGAAAATCAATTCGCGGAAATATAAAAGCCGCTTATTGGCAATCTTCTATTTTAATACAATGCTTATAAAGACTTCAATGAGGAGCGTTAATAGGAAAACTTTGAAGGCGGGTACTAGCCGATTTCCATAAGCTCGTTCAGCGATCGACAGGTGACAGAAAAATAAATAGCTCTAATAACTTGCGAGTCGACAGTTTCTAATTTGTTCGGTATCGGGTGAAAATATAAAATGAGTGGATATATACGATCGACGCTCTCGAGCGTTGAAATTGGTTTTCTATTTGGCCTCCGTGAGTCGCTGACGTGCCTATTTTTTCAGTTGTATTTCTTTTCACGTAGCTCTCTCGTTTTATGGGTCATGCGACTATGCGAGACTATTTTTAATGGACGCGTAGATACCGGTTTTCATTTTTCTCCCGGTGATAAATTGACTCCACGTTCGCGATGAATGATCATATTTTTGATGCGGTTTCCGCTGTTGATTTTGTTTTCTCTTCGTTGTGTAATCACAATTCATTCGTGCAATTGTATCTTTTATATTGAAATAGTTTTATAAATAAGATTTTTTATTATCTCTGAATATATGACCTCATCTTTTTCTATGATTATAAATTTCGTCTCTGTCTTCTAGTTTGCCTACCTTTGATTTTGTGTTTTTAACAGTCGTAAAATTGTAACTCACCTCCGTTTTCATCAAACAATAGCTTGTTAGGAGGTAAAAAATTCAAAAATCGAACGCAATTTCCAGTTCTAGCTCAATTTATATGCAGCGATAGTTGGCACGTATGCGCCGGCGCTTCCTCCGTTATTAGTTTAGCGAGAAGTGATTGGACGTCCCCACTCGGCTCGGACGTGACCAGACTGTTCCTGCTATGGAGTGCTTATGTTGCCCGTAAAAGGGTTTCGTTTAGTCGCACTTCATGTTGAGAATAGTATTTTTTGCGTAGCTACAAATTGGACGTATATTGCAACCAGATTTAAAGAGTATCCACTTTGTTATATTCAAAATAATAAGTATTTCCTACATGACTAAAAGCATTGTGGTTTTCTTTAACTCTACAATCCCTAACATGCAATTTTATTTGATTGGTACATCAAATAAATCATATTTTGTAACGGTAATGTTACAAATTATGATTTATTATAAACTAGCTTTCCGCCCGCGGCTTCGCACGCGTGGGCTACTAATTTCTGTATTTTTTATAGGCGCACAACAAAAGTTTAAAAAAATTATGGTCGCAGGACCGGTGATATATGCGCCTGTCTATAGTTTTTTTTTTATAATTTTCTGCGGAAATAGGTTTGACCAAAGTTTTAATTGCACGCGTCTCTTCAAAATACAGAAAATTATAGCCGACGCCACCGAAGCCGCGGGCGGAGAGTTAGTTATTTTTTTAAGGTTTTTGAGAATTTATTGAGTGTTTTAACGTCTTAACCTATACGTTGAGAGTTTAAAAAGGCATGTTCACAACTTTACCAAAATCTCACATTGTCACGTGGTATGACATTTTCACGACTTTAGAAGCCTATATCTCAAAAGATATTTATTTTAGCAAAAAACGCATTCAGAAAACTCTATATTATTTTTTAAGACCTATCCAATGACATCTCATTTAATGATGTATTCGCGAATTTATTTTGTTACCCTCCGTTTACATGTATGGAAAGCCACCCCTAAAATATTTTTTTCAAATAAAATGTAGCCTATAACTTGCACCTAATATTGGTCTATCAGCATGTGAAATTTTATTAAAATCTGCCCAGTGGTTATTACGTGATTGACGCACATACAAACAGATAAACAGACAAACAGACAAACAGATAAACAGACAAACAGAAAAAAAATTTTCTAACCATGGTTTTGGTATCTATAGAACATTATTATTTTTTTTAAATATTCAATGTACAGAAATGGTTCGGTTACTGTTTTATTATATGTATAGATTAAGAAATGTTTTCTTAATTCTTAAGTTTTACAGAAAGAGTATCCTACTTCCAACTAATATTATAAATGAAAAAGTTTAAAAATTTGAATCGAATCACATCGAAACTACTGACTAAATGAATTTTAATGAAATTTGGTGGGATATGGATAGGTTGTTAGCTGGATTAGGTGATAGGCTACTTTTAATCCCGGTATTGAAGTTACGCGGGTGAAACCGCGGGGCGTGGTTAGTAGGTATTATTACTTATTGAGCAAAACTAGTTTTAAATGTAAATAAATAAAAAAATGAGTATTAAAAATATTATTTATAAAGCACATTTCGAAAATCCATCACCATTTATACCCTTCCCTTCCTGTATTAAACTCAAAAAGTTCCCTAAAAACATTTGGCGATGTACGAACACGAGATACATCAGGCAATTGTCGGAGACACTCACTATCTCAAGCATCATGTCCTGCAAATTGATAAGATCAAGAGAGGGAAGGGTCGTGGACCCCGGCGACAGCCATTACTCCGCATCCACGATTTGTCTCCGCTAAACTTCGGTATTATGGCAAATTTATGTCAAGTATTAATAATAATTTACTTTAGTTGTCGCACGGCAAGTTTGCCGGGTTCCGACTTCGAGCTCCAGACTTTCCACGATTAAATATTTATTCGACTTGCAATAGTAACTCGGCGTTAACTTGTCAATGTAACTTCCAAGTTTCGCTTTAATAATACGAAAATTTTTGAGTTAAAAGTGAGTTCGGAAAGTTTACACTTTCGATAAAATTTTGTAATGGATCTGCTCCAGTGGAATATTATTTCTCACCGGGAACTTATTTTTTGTCCTGGGGTGGGATTTGTCGTGATGTTTTAAAAATTTAGTTTGTAAAAACTATTAATTTGTTTTAACACATTTTTTCGTAAATATATATATTTTTTCTTCTTTCTTTCTTTCTAAATATGAAATTAATTCAACAAATACTTATTTATAATTTGCATTATTTACTTATCGATACGGAATACTTACAGAAGACAATTTGAACGTATGTATTTTCAAAACAATTTGGTTATTCGAGCGCAAGGGATGAATCTCGCAGAGGGGGTTATTAGCTAAATAAATTTGCTCACCCAATATGCTCGGTAACTCGATTTAATGGCGATAGAATTGATTCATTCAATTATGAGGAATTTTTAGTGCCCCAGCGAGTAACTGTAGGGTGCGTAGCGAGGGATAGTTTTCTCACGATTTCGTTACGTATATTTTGATTTGATTTTTTTGGATTATAATTTACATGAATAAAATTTTATTTAAAATGAAATAAATGTTAAAATTTCCTGCATATAGAGTTTTGATATGAAGACTGTAAAGACGATATTTTGAATGTCATAAAATTGTAAAATAAAGCCATTATAAAAGTTCTACCTATCTCAAAAATCAAAATAAAAGATATCAATCTTTTTTAAATAGATTACGTATAGAGTACTATTGTAATAAAAAATCAGTAAGTAAAGCTTATTAACCGGACTAAACGCCAAGAAAAATCTTACACTACAACTACGAAGTTTCCATTCGGGTCCTTACGAAAATCAGATATGCTAACCTTATAGTTATATTTCTTGCGGTGCGTAGATACGTACACTAGATTACCCAGCGCCTAAATTTGACATGAATTTATGTGTAAACGTCACCGTCCAAACCCATTAGTGCTAATGCCGCCATTACCGGAGGGGGGGAAGGGAAGAGGGGGGCATCTGGCGCTTGTTTTAGCTAATTTATTGCCGACAAGGAAAGGTGAATATAGGACGGTGCGGCGTGTAATGTGAAGATGGTGCTGAGATATGGAGGAAAATACGTGTTTACTCATCATGTGAAGATTCATTTGGGTTATGTTTTGCGTGGAAATTTACGCAATAGTTGATATTTTCTTTTTAATATGGTAATGTTTAAAATCATAAATTAGTTGAATTACTACAGATCGTAATATTTACTTGGGTTTTTGTTTGTATAATAAATCGCATTTAAAATCCTTAAATATCATTATATATTTTGAATCAGTCCCAAAAATAATAGGTGTCGAAAATGCTAAAATTCACCATGTACATAAAATATGAAACATTCTAAATATTTATGTGCCAAAAAGAGCATCCTTTAATTAGAACTAACAAGTGGCCCAGTAAATTTTATTTCAATTACGATTGTTAACGGCATAATCAGCAGGCATTTACAATCGCGGGCAAGCTAATCCAGATTTATAGGAGCAGGCCGGATTAAGGTGGCGTGAATTACACGTTTATAGGCCATAAAGAGTGATCCAGTGTGCACTCAGATTTAGTTACGATTTTGAGTGTACAGGGTGATGCGTTTTGTTTTTTACAAGGCTTAGCTTATTTTTCATAAAATAATTTTTAAGATTTTTTTTGTATACTTAAATGATTTATTATGTGTAGTACAAATACAAAAAGAAAAAAACAAAAAGCTATAGTTAATGTGTATGAAATGGGCTCGTGATCATACCGATAAAGTGACCTTTGCCTATTTTTTTTAAATTGTACATACCTCTTGTAGTGTTGAGTTAATAAATTCTGTTCACAGTTACGTAAATGATCTACAACTATTCATGAATTAAATTTTTACAACTTGGACTTTTTCCGGTACGCCGTGGGCATCTCGTTGTTTGCTAGTTGTAATGTCTCTACGACCTATATCGGTCATGGTGGTATAGATACGCAGGAGTTATTATAGTGCACAAGTATATGCGCAAACACAGGTACAATCTCTATTTTTTCACTCTCATATCCGATGGGACGACTGACACGATAGGGAGAGATCAGGCGCAGGACTGCTCTCCGAAGCACGTAAAACCGTACCCCTGAGCCAGCGCCGCGGCGTATATGATTGACCCATTCGGCCATTCAATCATTAACTTATTTATTTCTCATTAGTTTTTTTTTAAATTTTGATTAGAATTTTAACTGTAGTCGCTTTTTAATAAAAAAATGTTAAAATATAATAAAATCTGGCTGTATACTTCGTCCGGTAGTTAGTGGGCATCTCGTTGTCCGCGAGTTATGGCGCGCCCACGCTCCGGCGCCGCGCTCGCTCCGCGTATGAATGACCCATTCAATCATTAACTATTTATTTCTCATTAGTTCTTTTTAATTTTGATTAGAATTTTAGCTATAGTCACTTTAAAAAAAAATGTTAAAATATAATAAAATCTGGCTGTATACTTCGTCCGGTAGTTAGTGGGCATCTCGTTGTCCGCGAGTTATGGCGCGCCCACGCTCCGGCGCCGCGCTCGCTCCGCGTATGAATGACCCATTCAATCATTAACTATTTATTTCTCATTCGTTCTTTTAATTTTGATTAGAATTTTAGCTGTAGTCGCTTTTTAATAAAAAAATGCTAAAATATAATAAAATCTGGCTGTATACTTCGTCCGGTAGTTAGTGGGCATCTCGTTGTCCGCGAGTTATGGCGCGCCCACGCTCCGGCGCCGCGCTCGCTCCGCGTATGAATGACCCATTCGATCATTTACTATTTATTTCTAATTAGTTTTTTTTTTTAATTTTGATTAGAATTTTAGCTGTAGTCGCTTTTTAATAAAAAAATGTTAAAATATAATACAACTGGCTGTATACTTCGTCCGGTAGTTAGTGGGCATCTCGTTGTCCGCGAGTTATGGCGCGCCCACGCTCCGGCGCCGCGCTCGCTCCGCGTATGAATGACCCATTCAATCATTTCTAACTCATTTTTGTTTACTTTGCTGTTCGCTAATTATCTGGTTAAGATGTCGTTAATTATTTTTATTTACATTTTTTATAAGATTTTATACAAAATTATTATACATAATAACAAAATCTAGGAAATATATCACCACAAAATGTATTTTTTATATGCATATTTTTTGAATACATAAAATTTACTTACATGGTTTTAATAGAGAAATATATCGCTGAAATTAGCAAATGAAAGGATCGTGCATGATGCAATTAAAAAAAAACACCTTTTCTTTCCTATTTTCAATCCAAACAATATTAACTAATTAAGTATATTTGAAGAATAGGACCGCATTAATTCACACTTAGAAAAAATACACTTTCCTCTAGTTTTACTTCCCAGGTGCATGAATAAAAAGAAAAATGTTCGTTTAGCTTCGCTTTAGAAGGATTCGATATAAAAGCCGTGAGACAATGTAGCTGTACTTCAAGTTTATGTCCTCATAAACATCAGGTCGTCTCTCTTTATATGCTCAACATTTTTGCAATTTATTGACGGTTATTTTGTTTCTTAAATTACATCGGCGTATATTTTGTGTGATCATATGGTTTATTGGCCGTATTCTGGTAGTTTTTGGTGCGACAGATGCCTTCGTGTAAACAATTTTATTATTACTTTTGTTTATTATTAATCACATTTTGTATTATATATTAAGAGTTGAAAAATAATATACACAAACTGATAAATTAGGAAGTAGTGAGTGTAAATCATGTAAACTATTATGAAATAATACGTTGACTCACTTATCGTAAAATATTATTTGTACAAAAATTACATCACTCCTTTTAAATAAAAAAAAAAACTAAAAATATTAGCTCATAAAGATTGCAGTCGTGATTTTATTCCAAAATCAGCCCGCGACATCCGTGGGGGAGGGCCAAGTAGCACAAATCTCGACGAACGAAAATAAAAGAGGCAAAATGACAAGACGTTATTTGCATCCCGCTAATGGTCGCTACCGTCGTAATGCGGGGGTAGATGAACAAATATTGCTTTATCCAAGCACAATTTATTCTTACAGGTTTTTATACGCCATTCCAACGGCTCGAGTCAGGAGGGAAGTCGAGAAATGGTGGCATTTAGATTTTAAACGATTCACAAATCATTCTGCTTAATCGAGTGACCCTGTTTGTTGTTTGCCCTGTTGTAAGGTTTTAGCTCTTCATTGGTTATATTATACAATTATTTTTTAATGACATAAACAGTATAATTTAGTCGTGGTATTTATGAAAAAATGTCGCAGCTCTTATCTAAATACTGCGCTCGTGGAATTTTTCTCTTTCACTTTCGTTTTTCCTGAGGAAGTTCGCCCGCGTGAAAACGACTCTTCGTAATCAAGTATACCAATCTGCCGCCCGTAAAATCTCAAATTGACATGGAAACGTTTTGCAAAAACAAAAGAATCCAATGCGTTTTTCGTGAATTATACGAAAAAAATGCAAATTAAAATAACTCTCAAATCCCAACTCAACCGTGTCGGAGCTTAATCCGCGAAGTGACAACGGCATTCTGACGAGGCGCCGGAGCTGGGAATTATTAAAACGAACGCCAACTTTTTCACTAAGCCCCGTCGCAAAGCCGTTTCAATTGCGCTGCGCTGAAGATAATTCCAACTGACGTCATCTTTTTTTCAAATTCTCGACTCGGCTACATTTCTCTGTGCAGCAATTATAACATTTCCACCGACTAGGAAAACAGAAACACGTGAGAGCGCGTCGAATCGTACCGTTAGTAATTTAAATTTAGATGGAAATTTAATGATGCATTCACAAAGGGCGCTCGTAAAGTCGGTTGCGAGATATTTTTTTACGAGGATCTCGCGAACTATTGCGCGCTTAACGACTCCGAAGCAAGATCGCCCTCGCTTTAATGAGCGCCCGATAAACGTGTAAACTGCCTCGACCTTATTTAATGTCGATGTGAAATTGCTGAAAACGGATTCATTACGCGCGTGAAGCTGAACATAGTCTGCGATTGTGGAGTTTTGTGTCGTCTGGTTGTAGTTAGGTAGTGAATGAACGCCGGGAAGGTAGACCGTGGCTATGTTTAATATATGAGGGCAGGCGACGCAGCATGGGTAAACACGAGGCAACCTTCGCTCCTGTTGGCCGCTGTTTGCTCACCGTTCTAGTCTCGAGAGAAAATATGTTTGCTCTGCATACCTAACTGCACCGTGCTCTGAGCCAGAATATACCTGTTTTTCCTTGACATGTTTTCGCAGAGATTCAGTAAATATTGTGGCATATAAGCTGGCGTTATAGTTTTTTTAGGGAAACCAAAGATTATTTATGTGGCATGTATAGTAACGATAGTGTTTGCAAATATTTGCTTTATGATGCGAAGATATATTTTACTTATGTCCCGGAAATAAATAATCATGGTTGTTTTACCTGTATTATTATTTTTTATTTCAGTTAAAATAATATTACTGGTTATAACGATTGTTAACCAATTGCGAATTTTAGTTCACGCATGTTAATTTACTTATATGATAATAACTTTTTGCCTATTTTCAAGGACTTGTAAAGCATTATCATTTATCACATCAGAGCTAGTCACAATTCAGTCTCAGAGTTGGAGTTAAATGGGTATATATAAACCTTAACACACTCTACTTTGAATTGAGAAGCTCCTCCTTTTTTTTGAAAGTCGGTTAAAAATAGAAGAAAACGTTTTAAAGTATGAAGTCATAGTCTAATTGGAATATATTTTTATACGCAGACATGAATTGGGTTTCACAATTTAACGAATAGAATGAAATGGCATATGGCTCTCAATAGAGAGATGGAGAAGGTCAATTCCTTTCTAGAAAAGGACTGATATCGTATGATTGAAAGTACAAGACATACCTATCAAAGTGAACTTATTACGATCGATATTAGAAATCATAACCGATGTTTGTTGAAGTGCTGAGCTCCCGGCCATAATCCTCTCCGTGGCTCCACTTAACAAACGTATAAATAATATTCAAGGAGGGAACATATTCAAGGGTAGTGAGGGTAGTTTGACGGCGTAACGAATCGAAAAACCAAATCATCGAGTAGCACCCCTGCTACACCGCTACATGATAGTTTACAATCGATGGCGTGGAGTCGATGTTGCTTGTTAAAAAAAAATAGTTTCAAAGACCTTAGAATTATATTTGATACAAGCCTCTCTATATGATTCATTTTTCCATTCACTACTTATGGCGTGATTGACACTCATCCATTCAATTTTTCACTTTTACAATATCAATTATTAATTATCGATTGGTTAATAATAATTATGTAATTATGTAATATGTGTATAATATATCGTTTACAGAATGTAGATAATTTTGAAATCATCCAATTTCTGGAAATTGATGAATTTTAAATGGTGGCAAATTTAAAATTAATGACAGAGTGTTATTGTCTTTATACAATTTGTTTTTGAACAAATGATCGTACAATTTTTCTTATAAACATATATTCGTATTGGTTTTCCTTATATGAATGAATTAAGTTTGCTATTTCCTTCTTAGTAATATAATTTTAAGAAAAGTTACGCACTTTTAAACGAAAAAAATATTGTGACAACTCTATATAACTGTTGTTCTGTTAAATCTTTAGGGCTGCCCCTTAGCGGTCTGTTGAGAGTGCTCGTTGTAGTTTTTTATATATTTTAATTTTAATTTCATATCGGGCGCTAATGGCGGGGCCGCAGCCCTGCGTGCCGAATCGAGCCAAATGTATTCATGCCGTAATAAAACTTAATGTAGCGGGTGAACTAATATTGTTTTATTCAATATTTAATTTTCAAATAAAATTTTGAGCAATTTTTGCGATTCATAAATTTTATTAAAGTGTTGGATGGGAAGGGAAAGGCGAGATTTATCGTTCATGTAAGCGGGGTATCCGGTGATCGGTTCTACTTGTTATTGATATTTTGTTTGACATTCGTTTTGGTAAAGGGCATATTTTGGAATATGTCAGCGCCGCCTGTTGTCTGATGTTCCACATTGTTGTAATTCTGCAGACGTTGTACAAAAATTACAGTTTCTAACAAAGATTATAACGTACTAGAAATTGCCTTTGGAAGAATAATAATAATATTCTGTGTGGTTATAGGATGAAGTATTTATAAGCGATTATTTCAGATTGTGATTTTTGATATAGAATAAGGGTTGGCGTTTTATGAGAACGCTGGAGGATTAAAAAAAGGATTAGTTGAAAACTGTCCGTTAACCTCATTCCATACGCATGACAAGTTAAACTGATGTAAAGCAGATAGTGTATCAAATAACCTTTAAGCCGACCCTCGTGTACTGAGCAAACACTGGAGTCAAATCAGCGCTAAGTTAATCCGTTTAGGTGTGCGAACCCACTTGATTAAGTTTAATTTATTTTAAAAATCAGCGCGGGCACGCCGCCTACGGCGCTGGGTCCCTTCGAAATACATTATTCAGTGTTTTAGAATAATTTTCAAATTCGATTACATAGGGCCGACCCTCGTAAGTGGGTGGGCCGGGCGACGCGGCGGGCGTATTTAGCCAACACGGGGGTCCCGCGCGTGCTTTGCTGATTTGAATATACGCCGCACGTGGCTTGGGCCCGAGGGACCTCGCCGATCATATTTCAAATGTCACCAGCGATGTCTCACTCAGATACTATCGCGCGATAAACGGCGAGACCGGCAAGGGTGGAATAGTGAGGTCTGGGAGCAATTTTTTACTCCGCGATTATCGCCTGCGTTTGACACCTAGATATTACTTTTCGCTCAGCGCACTCGTACACTGCGTATAAAGGCATTTTGCGGCTAAGCGTAGTGTGCTTGAAGTTTATTGGCATGGCAATTTTCTTGATAAAAATTTTCGAACTGAATAGTATAGCGTTATTTAAATTGTGTGGGAAAATATTAGTCGGTTAAATATTTGGCTATAAAAATATACGCTATACTAGTGTTGCATCGACAAATAGCGCCGCGTTGGTTTTTCTTTACTTCAGTAATTTTCGTCATCTTTAATAGCAGCAGCAGAAGGAAAACAATAAAGTTGCATCACATTTTATGACTTTAAAAATTAAAAGTACAAAACTATTAATGTTAAGACGGTGCAATACTTGTGGCGCTTTTAATTTGCGAAAGTTCTCACATGATGGTAGCATATAATCGGTGGGAGTGGGCCGCGTGGCGCGCCGCGGGTCCGCACGTGTCTGCTGCCACTCCATTACTGCTTCTGATCATTGCTACCGAAAAATCGAAGCCGTTGCGAACAATTTACATGTAATTTTGAATTTCGTACGAAATATGTAGGTCGGGAGATGCCCCAAAAATATATAGACTATGTCTTATTAATCAATCAGTTTGTGATAGTCAATTATTTTGCTGTGTTCCCAATATTCAATTTACCTACAATATGTATCAGATTTGAGTTACTTTTGTTGCTATGTGATGCTTGCTTTTTAAGTACCAACGTAGATAGCTCACATATTTCAATAAATAAGGTGATTCGCTCCTTGAATATTCTATAAATAAATATCCATTACCTATTAAGAAAGAACTTAACAAACGTAATAACTAAACAAAATAAAAACAAAAACAAATATTAGAACCCCATAACAATACACAGTAAATATTATTATTATCGAGTAATAATGAAATAAAACAAATCAGGATTGTTAAGAAATTCAATAACCGTCTACAATTCTTTGGATTGTCACCCCAATGCGAGAAGCCGTAATATGCGTGCTCCTTATCACAATGGCATAAGGTTTATATTTGATGGAGGGGAAATTGGACGGGGAAATGATTTCGTAATTTGGTACAAATCCCTGCGATTGAGGGCCAGCGCTCGATTATTACTGAGTCTCGAAATCGCTACACCATGCATTGCACTTTATTAAAACAAATATCGATACCATGTTTGCTCTAAGAAAAGATTAGAGGATATTAGTTTTTCAAATACGTAACTAAGAGAGTCATGTAACTATACATTCTTATAGGTTCGAGTATGTATAAGAAGAATTATGATCTTCGTTCCATTTACATATTTAAAGCTGGTTATGCATCAGAGAAACATTGATGTTGCTGTTGGTTATGAGATCCAATCCTTAACTCACCTGAGGTCTTGAGGTCTATTTGGGAGAATTGGGTACAGTTTGGAAGAATTTAGGTTGGGTTAGTAGAGATGAGGCGGGGTAAGATTAGGTCAGAGAAGGATGCTTAAACTTCAAGAAAGGATGTTATCTTAAGAAATTGCCCTGAGGATAAATATCGGTAGAAGTTTTATATATCACGAGTATTTTAATAATAATATATTAATAAATAATTTATTTCGAGTAACCAGGACTCATTTTGTTAGTAACAATTAATTCTTAAAAACTATGTTAGTATACCTTTTAGCTTACCTTTATGTTACTCTCATTACTTTTACATATGTTGAACTCCATCAAAATTTAGATTTATTTTCTTGAGGTTACTTCTTCTTAGCAGATCTTGGTTATAAATTTTAATTTGAATTATGTCGAAGATAAATTGTTTCCCAACAATTTAAACCAAGCAGCCATATGTTGGCAAGGGTTTGCTATATTTTTGTTATATTGTTATTTATGACGTATGAGTTTTTACGCCGACGTTTATGTTACTCTCCTGTGATAACTACGAATTGCTTGAAAGATCGAAACATCTTTCTCAAGTGACGTAATACAGAGTAATCTAAGTTGAATCTTGATATAAACAATAATTTTCATTAAGTCGATGATAAACTTTTCCGTAACAATTGAAGCCAAGCGGCCATATTTTGCGTGGATTTATTATTTTATTATATTTTTATTTACCACTGGGACGAGTGTTTAAGCCGACATTTATGATATTCTCATGTGGTTAGAGGGGTGTGCTGTGATGCGCTATTGTTTCTCTTCACCCTACTTTCGAATGATTGATTCATTCACTTTTGTTGTGCAAGTTTGAGACAGAAGTTTGATTTAATATCATGATAATGAGTACGTTGCTAAATTTTAATATACTCCCTTCATGTTCAAATTGTTCTAATAATTGACATTTTCAGACTCGAAATTTATTTTTATTTAATGAAACTTAAAAATAAAAAGGTTTGTAATTTCAAATTTGTTTCAGTTTCTTTTATAGTTCATTAAAATGCCTTTGTAAGAAGCTACGTCACATTAGTTTAAATTGCGTCATTACTAAAAACCATTTCTAACTAAGTATAGATACTGATAATTAAACAAAAATTTTAAGTAAAAAGAGATAATAAGATCAAAACTGTGATATCTTATTTATAACACGATCGTCGTTAACATCGCAAAGACTGAGTGGACAAAACTGATTCAACATCTATAAAATCAGTGATACAATGACGTACTTTCCGAAGTACAGTTCAATAACAGTATCGAGTATCGATTTAAAGTATCGATAACGTCGATTCGAATACTAACTCGATGCAATATTTTAAATCGCTCCCCATTGTATAGCTGATAGCAGATGAAAATGCTCGAAAGTGCGCCGATCCCGTGATCCGCGCTTGCTTCGATATTATTTCCATGCACAAAGAGAGCCATCAAATCACGCATCGACCTCCGGCTCCGCTCTGAAAAATGAAACTTGTAATCGGAATAGCTGATGACGATATTTTTTATGCATCATTGGTTTACGGCAGACGAACTTAACAGTTATTGCGCAATCAATTAGTTAATTTGTTTCTGGATTGCTTTGATCGATGCTGATTAAAATCTCGTATTTAAATGATGTAAGTTTAACTGATTTGTTGATTACGGAATTACGGTGAGTCAAATACAATAACAGTTAGTATGAAAGATAATTATAAACTACAAAAGAAGCCTTGTAGTGAGATTTACATCTAGGAGTGATGTTTGTAAACACATTATAGTAAGTGAATACGTAAATTTGTAATTAAGAGTGCATACTTATTATGATAAATTTCTTACTGGTTGAATTGAACTTTATTTATAATTTTGCATGATGGACGATATATACGAAATAAAATCTTCTTATTTTTTATTTTCGACCTCACACACAATCACACAAAACTTTAAATACAGCCATATCCGTCAATAGGAAATCATAGATCTGTCATACGCAAATTAAAAAAATATTCATTCATAAGTTTGATTGACGGTGTGTTTGAGCAGCTCCGCGGGGCACCTTGAGGGTTGTTGAAAAACGCCAACGACCCGCCTTGTTTCGCCATATTGGGGTAAGATTTCACTCACAGGCTATGTGAATAGTGGTAATTTAGAAATGTGTGTACTGTAGTACACCCGCTAGGACGCTTAGAATATAGACTTAGAATTTGCATGTTAGGTAAATTGTAATCTCCTCGATTTTGTTGGTCCATTTAGTCTTTCCTCTTTGAACAAAATGTATGAAAATCTTTAGTAAATATATCAATACTTTACTTAAAAAGCAGGACGTATTTTGTAGGCTTTTCTTTTGAAAAACTATTGAAAATGTCTCACAACCCTTATTGAGAATTTTACATGTTCACTAACAATTTTATAAATATGCAAAAATTTGGTTGATGTTTACGAAAGTAAAATCTGGCACATCCCTTATTAAAAACACTTATTTATTCGTGGTGAACCTCATCACTAAGCATCTATTTCATATCTGTTTATTATAAGTGTCGTACAAAATAAAAATAAATCTATTTGCACAAAATGGTTTCCGAACCTATGAGCCCTCACCTGACCACACAATCAACATATGGGCCCACGATTTCATTAGGCCCCCGAATCTTAGGACCCTCAGATGAAACTGATAATGTCGCATGGGGTCCGTTAATAGATGAAGCCTTATTTGAATACTGTCCCCGATTGGCGGGGGGTAGTGTAAATTAAATCGCGAGTACCTATTGTACTTGCCGATTTTATAAGGATGGGTAATGAAATTAGATTTGCTCGGTTTGTTTTCTTTTGATACTGGCTGTTACTAAAATATTGTTATTTTTATTTTGCAGGATGAAATCTTATTGCTAGTTCTTACATCCAGGGGAATTTAATTATAATTCTAAAAATATATGTCCAAACATTGATATTTCCGATAAAATCGATATGTAAAAGTTACTAATATTTTGGTCTTTAAAACTGAGTAAATTCAGTTGAGTGTAAAAATAATAGAATAAAATTTCATTTGTGACCTAAACACGTCGTATATTCGAATATTTTACACCTAACTTTGCTTTAGACCGGGTTCTCACTGTATGAAAAATGAGCTAGCTTCGATAGCCGCGTGGCCACCCGCCTAATGAACTAGAACACGATAGCGTGTGCACATACTAAGGGTTTGTAGATACCAAAGAGTTTTAAGTCAAAAGTTCGGTTATACTGTGATATACATAAATAACAAAGTAAGAATAAAGCTCTGTAGTAGCCAAAGCAAGTATTATTGTACATAGATTAATTTAAAAGTAATGCATTTTTGCACCTTCCACGTATTTTTCTATCATAGCCATTTATGTATTTTCCTATTCATCTAATAACTATTATAAAGGCGAAGGCGAGGCGTTTGTAAGTATGGATGTATGGATGTATGGATGTTTGTTACTCTTTCACGCAAAAACTACTGCACCGATTATGATGAAACTTGGTATACATACAGGTAAGGGTTCAGAATAACATATAGGCTACTTTTAATCTCGGAGTTGCCACGGGATCAGACGTTACGCGGGTGAAACCGCGGGGCGCGGCTAGTACCAAATAAAGCACATTATTATCAAATATCTTAAAGGTTAAAAGTAGTATTTTCTTGTGTTTATATAAATGCGATTAATTTCCACATTGAATAAAAATATTTCGAAATATTTCGAATATTGTACAGCGAGCGTGGTCACGGATGACCACCGTAAATAAAGAATAATAAACCGCGTTTCAAATCCCTTAAAAACATTTTTATTCAACATAAAAGTAAAAACGCTGTTTTAAGAGACTTATTTCTAAAAAATACGAAATACATTAATAAGTATAAACGATAATATCATTCATAATTCCTGTATTTCCCCGCTAATGATATCCGCACCGTTCCAAAGCCCAGCGCAATCCCTGATATTAAATCTATATTTCTCGGAAGAAACAGATTGATGGGATGGAAAGGCTGTGGAGCGGTCGAGGAAAGGAATTGTCAAAATCCGGCGCACATGGACCAATAAGCTAAATTGAAACCTCCAATACTCTGAGTAATTGGACGGCGCTTCGTTATTAGAAGACATTTTACGGTGAACTTCAGGTAATGCCTTGGATTGGTTCAACGTATTTGAGTCTTAAATACATTATTTTCAATTTTGTATTTTTAGATGTTTTAAACAACGTATAACACTCATTTATCGTGAAAGTAGCAATTACATAGTGTTCATATGCTACAATTTTAATATGAATAGTTATAAGTGATATATCATATAAAAAGTAATACATCTATTTTAATATTTAGTAGTCATTAAACGACATACAAGCGTAATATGTAAACTATAACGAGCTAACACAAGCTCCAATCCACGTAAAGCATTAACATTTTCTCAAGCAGTGATTTCCTCAAAAAGGGGCGCTTTCAATACATTAGCAAGGACATCCCAGTCCTCCTGCATTCATCTCCTAAGTGAAGGCTTGCTTTGACGAACTAAACAGTCGATTGAAGCATGAAAGGAGTCTAGTTTTTTAAACTCTTTAAGCGATTTTGTACGAGTTCATTGGATTACTAATGTAGGACAAACTGCATGCAGATTGAGGTATTATACAGTAATGGGTTTCGGATTGTGAGAAAAGCTACTAGCTTTTCTATTTATAAGGGAGTTTGTGCTTCCAATGTATAGGGCAATATTGACATTTGTGCTAAAATGTTGTTGCAAAAATTTTAGATCAATGTCGATCTTTAAACGTTTAATTTATTTCTCATCTTCATGAGATAGTTTTTACAAGTAGATTATTATTATTTTTTCATGTTACAGTACAGACAGTTCACTTGATGTTTAGTGCCTGATCGCAACCCATGAACATCTATAATATCAAAGTGTCGCAGATGGCTTGACTGCTTGAAAGAAAGGGAGGGGATAAGTGAGGGGAAAAGGGGATGGTGGGAAATTGGGACAGAAATACAACAGGATAGGAGAAGAATGCGATGTAAATACAGGCCTTCGGGCCCCCGCTCACCGTACGAAACACAGTGCAATACTGCTTCACGCCGATGGTAATTTCACTGGTATGAGCTTGGAACAATCGTGTAATGCTCGATTCCCACTTTTATATCTCTTTCTTGAGCAATATAAAAGTGAGTGTCATGCAGCGGAAATACCTTCTCTTACGACACAATGATGAACACGGTGGTAGAAATAAGATGGCGACACATGTATTCTAACCCGTCGCCACACGCATAACCGGTAACCTTATAAACTTAAACCAATCTATACGTTCACAATATGATAAAAATGAAATACAAAGATATTTCTACTATTCCATACCAAAATCATTACGAAGTGTGTCGTTCTTATCTTACCTTACGAAGAGGACGATATGATCGCATAAAACAATTTCAAAGACCAACAGTCAATAATTTCCACGAAAAATACTCAATATTCACTTAGAGCAAGATAAATCAAATACTTTCGGCCATCAAGGCGACACATGGAAGGGTGTGCAATGGTGCATTAGGGTGGTCATAGGCTCACTGACGCGGATGTCATGCTTCATCTCATCTCCTGAACATTGGCTTATGGAAGCATTGATTTAAGAATTAATTGCTTTTTCGTGAAATAGGTCAGCAGTAGAACACAATGCTTTTAAGGTTGTTTTAGTAGTTTCATCGAAATTTAAAAAAGATAATTTTTATAAATAACAGAAAAGACTGCAAAGAATTTTTAGTTCGAGTCTCACTTGACGATAGAATTCTTTCTGGCTTTCAATTATTTTGTAATTATAATTTCCCAACGAATCCAAAGAATTCAAAAAATACAGATAATACTGTTTAGGGATATTATTTAAAGCATAATTGAAAGAACATTTTGACATTATTTTTGTTACATTTAATGATTTTGTAAAGTTTTCCGTTGTAAATATTTTCTAATATCCACTCAATTTAATTGACACTAAAAGATGAAAAACCAAAAATCAAACTTTAGATACGCTCTATATATCTACTTAAAAAGTCGCTCATTAAAAAGGCATTGTTCATAAACTCATAAAATTCCATGGAATATTAGGTATTTTCCCGATCGAGTAGTTGATTAATTCTCGCTAGTAATTATTTCCCGGGTTCGCCCGCGGGGATTTGTATAATCCTGATTGGCTGAGTGTGGCGACTCGATGGAGTGTGGCCCCGCACGTGCCACGATGGAAATGATCAGCTCATGTTAATTTTCTTTAAACATTACGGATAGATTTAATTTGAGATAGGGATTAGGAGTCAATATGTCGGATTAATGTGACAATATTGATGGTAATGCTTTTGTCAAATTAAATACATTCGTTCATATAACCGTCAGTAAATTATAAGAAACAGTTTTGTTGTAACATTGAAGATGTTAGAAACAGTTTTAGCTGCAATTATAATGTCTCTCGATTTTAGACGTTCATTATTGAAAGATATAATCGGGGGATTTGCGTCCAACTTAATAAATATTAATTCTGTAGAGAGGTCAATGCCGTTCATGAAATATATTTGCAAAATAACTATCAGGGGGTGATTCAAAATGATGCCAAAAATACAAAATGCACTTATATCCCTCAAAAAAAGTTGTAAGCAACATCAATTTCAGTAAAAAATAATACGTAGTTTTTTGTTTGAAAATTTACAAAGGACTCATATTTAATTTTATTTTTTCACTAATACTTAAGAAAGCAATTAAGAAGAGCATTGAATGTCAACAAATAATATATTTAACAAATGAAAACCAAATTAAAAATTCGCTTAGCAGAATGGTATTAAAGTTGCACAGGCCTGGGGGTTGCCGATAACGTGACAATAGGAATTTACCGTTCGCACCGACCACTGTTATTGCTGCCCCATAACCCAATTAGGGCTGTATTTCTTAATGAAATTCCATTATTAGTCAATAAGTGTTTGCAGTCATTGGAAATCCAGGTTTGATGAAGGAATAAATAGCTAGGTAAAGCTTTCCTTGAAGTAGTTCATAAAGAGAGACCTCACCTTATGACGGGGAATTTGTTTGTAATTTGTTGAAAACTTGTTTTTGCGTTGTTTCTTATAAAATAAGATACACATCGTCTTAAAAATCTACATCAGAAAAGTTCACCAATTAAGGAGAGCAACTACATCGATAATTTTTCTTGAGTAGTTTTATTATATAAATTGTTTACATGAGAATTGTAGTACTTTTAAATAACGAGGAAACAGAGAGGCTCTATGTAGCTTTTTTTCATTTATTTTTTTATCTAAAGTATCATGTTTTGAAAGGTTATTAAATAAACAAACTCAATATTTGATTGAAGCAAGTTTATTATTGTTTAATTTATTTAATTTTAATTTTGTCGTCATTTTTAATTAGCACCATTCTCTTCCGGCTTCTGTTTGTTCTAAAAACTACAATCTGCAGGCCAATCGCGCTAATAATATTTGACTCGATCATAACCCAACCGTAACCGTATCACGGCATTTTGTCACATTTCGTATCGCGCTAAAAGTTTGACAGCTACATTGACCAGAGTTGGATCTAAACCTAATCATAACTGCTGTCAAATGCAAAGTTCCTACGGAGCTACTTTTTCACAACCATAGTTGGAACTTTGGCTGTTATTATAACTTTATTTTAAGAAAATTACAAGAAACATGTCTGTTACACATATTATTTGGATGGAATTGGACTTAATAAAGTCTCTAGACTAAGGAAGTGTTAATTTGAGATCAAAGTTGAAATTTTTTGTCAAGAATTGATGTGAATAATATCTTCGTACTTTTCGATGGATTTAATTGTGGAAGCGTGTTGAAAATATTAATATCATGTTACATGATTTTTCACAACGAAGTGCATAAATTCGACAAGTGAGTAGCGAAAAAATAGATATGTAAGTGGTATATTAAAAGTGATTTAAACCTACAATACTTTTAATTACTTACAGATACCAATGATTTTTTCAATTTGAACACTGTGAGTTACGAGTAAAAGCCACTCATAATAGCTAAAGGGCTCACCATCCTCTAAGAGAGATTACTAAATATTTTGGAAGAGGATTAATTGTACCTTTTGGGTTAGTATTATTTTGTATTACATAAAATTGAGCTGACCTAATTATTAGTCTTTAAACTAGTTTGTACGAGTAATATATGCATAAAACATGTGTATCTACAAGTATTAAAATAGAATTAGGCTGTTTTACTCTAATTCCACTATTTATTTCTAAACTATCAATCTAGTCATTAGCTATTAAGTCACAATACAATCTATCAGGTTTATTACAAGTTATACTTTACAAAGAATGTTTATTCAATAAAATTTATTATGTTTGTTCAATAGGTTCCTGATTCCAGATGCTACACTTTAGATGCTAGACATAAAACACCATACCAATAATGCTATGCTAATATATGGTTCCGTGGACTAGTGCCGGAGTTGAGAGAGTTGCCACCAGCAGGTGCCAGAGACTGTGTCCTCAGACAGACAGATTGCGTCTCAATCACATGATAAAAAGAGGTCCTATAGTGGTTATGGGGAAAAGGGTCTTTACAATTATTGAAAAGCATTAAAGATTTGTCAAAATTTATTTTTTCCAAATTCTTATTTGTTTTTTCATCATGCCATTGTTGCCTTTTTATGCTTCTCATCTACTGAACACCTCGCATTGGCAATTCTATGAACAAAAATATATTATATATTATAACATTAACACTATATCTGTGCGAGCCAAATAAATAAATAAGAAATAAAATTGTCTGTCTTTTTTATATCCTTTCTTATTTTTGAATACACTCTAAATTCAGAATTAGTAGAAAGATGTTTAATTCAACAAATAATAGATTTTCAACAAATAATAACTAAAATTATGTAAATCAATCAAACTGAGTGAGTGAAAGACAATAAATTATAAAAATCAATCAAACTGAGTGAGTGAAAGACAAAGATAAATTTTTATCACATTTCTACTCTTGAATACAAATAAATAAAAATATGAATGTCTCTTTTATCCAGTCTTAAGCCAAAAACAGTTAAATTGCAACAAATCATAGTTTTTCATATTAATGTACAATTGATAAACTCAAAAGCTAAACTTTTATGTAATAAAAAGATTAATTAATCATGTTTTAATGAAACATTTAAATCCATAACCAGTAAAATAATTTGTAAACTAGATATTGTTAACTTTTTCTTTGCTTTGAATTTGAATTGCTTTCTTTTTCTTTCCCCGAATGCCCTTGAAGCTTAAGGGGAAAATTTATAAGACCGTCATAAGACCTGTCACCATGTACGGATCTGAGTGCTGGGCAACCAAAGGGTCGGACGAGAGAAGGCTACACGTGGCAGAGATGCGGATGCTAAGATGGATGTGTGGAGTAACAAGAATGGATAAGATCAGGAATGAGTACATAAGAGGGAGCCTGAAGGTAGCACCAGTGACGGAAAAATTAAGGAGTAACAGATTAGCATGGTATGAGCATGTCATGAGAAGGGAGGAAGATCATGTAGTTAGGAAAGTATTGGATATGAATGTGGATGGAGTGAGAGGTAGAGGGAGACCGAAGAAAGTGTGGATGGATTGTGTGAATAAAGATATGAGTGTGAAAGGTGTGACTAAGGAGATGACGGCTGATAGAGGAGCATGGAAGAAAAACACATGTTGTGCCGACCCCACCTAGTGGGATAAGGGCAGGAGAAAGAAGAAGAAACTGTATTTTAAATTAGTAAAAACTCACATTTATATGATATTCAATATTGGTTGCATTATGTATGTTCATATAGTACTATCTCGTTGTGTCCATTACCTATTCACCTTATGATCTGAAATATTCAGGAAAATAAAAAAAATATCAATACTTAATAATATGCTACACTAATGTATTAAAATTAAAAAGGAATGTTATATGCATAGTAATTGATCTTATTTCAATTAAATTAAATAAATGTTTTGAATATAGTTAGTTAAACTTAGTTACACAAATAGAATTGGTATTATTTTAAATCATAAGGCTATGACTTTATGTTTAAGTTGATAATCATTGAAAATTAAATGGAATTATAATAAGTAATATAGGTTGTTACTTACGGTATTTGAGTAGACCTAGCTGGTTTCTCTCAATGGATACTTAAGAGGTGTTGTTAGGTCTTCCATTCCTGAATGCCAAATTTCTCTTGAACGTTTGCATATAAATCTTAGTCCACTCTTTGCCAGTCGAGAAACGATAGAGGGTCGAGCTGGCGCGGGCATATATTCATCTTCGAAGTCGAAATGACTTAAGAATCTCGCAATATTTTATGATCTTTTGTGTATTAAATATTTGAATCCTTATTGCTAACATGTTCGCTTCACAGAGGTTTTTTAATGATTGACACTGGATCATTGTTATATATTTTGATTTTAAAACGCTCGGCAATCCCAATTACCAGCACAGTAAACAAAGTTATATGTTGTTGAGTGTTTGGTTTAGTATGTAACGCGATCTAATAAGCCGTCAAATAAACTTGAACTGTTTATTATGAACACTTAAAGGAGAACAATGCACAATAGAATAATTTCCTAAGGACACTAGGTGCGTATACCGAAATTAAGAATGGTAAACTTTAAATTTTGGCTCCATTTTCTTCTATGAAATGTCAAATATAGCCCTTATTGCCATATTCCAAATTGTTACGATTGAATCGATTCAAGAAAAAA
>LQNK01001975.1:454944-470449 GCA_001586405.1 Phoebis sennae
TTAGAACTGATTTTCATAAAACATTATTTGATTTAATAAAATGTTGATACTAAATATTAATAATTTTAACGGCGATTTTGTAATTATTTAACCTAAAACGTCAATTTCGAAAATACCAATTGTTTATGTTAATTTAACAAGTTAAGAAAAGTGTATCAGAATGCTGGAAAACGAATACAGTATCTAGGCAAAATAATTAATTCAATCGCACAAAGAAAATTGCTAACGAATGAAGAAATCCAAGTACCATCGAACGCACTGCAACTAGTAATTAGTTATCATTCTATCAATACTCTCGATCTAATATAGCGCATATTGAATTTAATCTCAGAAAAATCAAAGTAGAAATTAATTAATCGTCAAGTGCTGTACCAGTAAAATGTTTTCTCATTAACGACTCCACTAAGATTATTTTGCCATAAGCCCCCACCGCATTACTAATCACTGCTTCAAACAACGCCCCCACGCGGCCGAGAACTACCCTCCTTTGGCCGAATTGAAAACGTATAGCCTCACACACGGTATATCAAAGCTGTAAACATGCTAAGATTTATTTAAATTTAGAAGGGCGCCAACCGAACGCCATTATTTCTCGCCCAATATAATAAAGAGGATTGTCTGCTCACTGTTCTATACTCAAAGTCATTTTAAATTAATTTTTCTTCCATTGTTTTCCACCTAGATAAAGATCAACTGATTAATTTCACCGTCTGTCTATATTCTACATTATTATATTTAGTCTTTGTAAGCAAAAAGCTAATTGCAATTAAAGTATACTGAATGCAAAAAACAACTTTCTTTCCCTATTGTTACAAACTAAACAGACTCTGATCGACTTAATGCTCAATTTCGATTGGTTCGCAAAAGCAGTAAAGTGAATTACTCGAACTATTTGCAATCGAAACTACGTACAACTGTACAATAAACGAACGGACGCTTGGAAACATTTTCTTTCGTTTGTTTCCATTCACATTAAGGTAGAAGGGGATGGACGTACGGATTCTGCATTTAAAAGCAATATAAAAAACTTGAGCCTTTATTTCGCAGGATGACCTAAGTGGCCAGGCGGACCGTACAAAACCCCTCTTCTTACCTGTGTTTTTCCACTTATTTATCCAGTGTTTTTTTACATCGGCATTTGTTGGTATGCGCTTTGTCCATTTGGGAAGATCTTGTTTTTTAACGAGTACTTAGGGTCTAATTAAAAGGAAAGCTCCGCACGGACAGCCGAGTCCTTTTGATGCCCTCTGTTATAACTCGTATGAATTTAATTTACCTGGAGTTTTGAGTGGCCGTTTTTTATACATTTCGAAATACGTTTCGGAATAAGGTGAGTGCTTTTAAGGATCTTTAAGATGGTTAATCTTGTGAATGATCATGCTTTTAATTTGTTTTATTCAATACATATCACATGGACGTTGGTTGTAGTGATTAGAAATTGATTTCTTGAACGGTACCTTATTATGAGTTGTTTTTTGCTATGTTCTACACAACGTAAATATTATATTCCGAGAGCTAGGACCATTTTTGGGGAGGTGTTTGAGGCATGCTGAAAACTTGTATGATAACTCTCTGCTATTAAAACCTGACATGAAAACGCCGACCTGCCTGGTGAGTAGCGGGGTTTTTTTTCTATAGTTCCATGAGGTCTATAGTTATATATCGTACCCTGATAGGGTTAATAGGAGGGGCATCAGAAAAGTGTTATGCTTGCTTCAAACCCTACCCAAAAAATGGTCCTAGCTCTTGGAATATTAACGTTACACATAAATTCTATATACTCGTATCAGCCTTCTGAACTAAAAAGAATGATAAAATTGACTTATTTTTTGCGGCATCTTGCCATAAATTACGACATAGTACCCTGAAAAAATATACGGCAATATACAGCCACTATATTGTGTACTCTTATTTTTCTAACGTCTCTAAACGCTTCCTTTGAATCTCTTAACCTTAAGTACATAGGCATTTATACACTAAGTTCAAGGATATTCTTCAAAAGACAGAACTGATCCGAAACGGGCGAGAAGGTCAGGGCGTGTGGCCCCATCGCCACAGTGTATTAGCGTTGGTCACACTTGCGCTGTAGAAAGCTTTGGAATGCCCATTTTCGTGTCTAATCCATGTCCTATGGTAATTTTAGGGACACAAAATTAATTCTCGTCCTTATTCTTGATGCTGTGTTAGATGCGTATTGTTATTTAAATGGAGTGTTCAAATATTATAATATTTATTCTTCCGTGCTTACCGAGTTAAATAGTGTATTAATGATACCGCGTGAAAATCCCAAAAGTGGATTAGTAGTTTTAGATTCGGTTAGCATTAGCACGTTTACTTACGTATATACTATGGTTGTGTAAGTCAAGTAGTAATACGAAGCGATGCATGCGAAGTAAGACATTTTGCGATGCGTTTCACATTAGAAATGACAATTAATTTAAATGCCAAGTGACAAACCGCCTGTGCCACTCAAGTATCGTCCTTAAATATATACAGTATTGTTTTGAATACGGCTGTTAATATGACGTATTTATAGTAGATATTACTTTGTTCAATCAAAATGTGTTTTAAGAAGGAACCGCTTTCTTAGAAAGACTTGGTAAGCAAATAAAAACTTTGACTTAAAAAAATCATACGAAAATGTACGATGACCAATAATGTATAAGAAATACTCTTCAAGCCGAATTGCAAGCATGAAAATCGTTTTATACGCACATCATTACCTAATGTTCATCAGGTTTTTATCTCTGACGTGTAATAAATCGGCTGTCGGCTATAATGAGGAAAACATCGGTTAACATTAACTTATGCCCATCGACACTAAACGTCAAGAGCGACACGAGCCTCAGATGACTCCTGCCCATTCGGTTTTATCTTCAGTATGACAGATGGCGCTATAAAATTTATATATTTGAAGTTACAACGATCCTCGTGTAATGAGAAAGCACGTGAAGATATAATATTGGCTCGGTTCACTCCCTGATTTATTGCCGGACTTTAGAACGCATTAAATCATTTTTTTATATGGAACTTGAGAAAACTATTAGTTATTATTCGCGAACTCCTTTATGCGATATGTGTAAGGGATTTTTATTAGGTTTTCTCGTTTGGAATTATTATCCCTGTGATTATTTGTACAGAACATCGTAACTATAAATATTTCTTTAAAAATATGTTTAATTTTACATGTACAGAAAAGAAAATTTTATTGTTGATGGAAAAACCTTGAGAGAATATCATTCTTGATGTCCTAAGTTATCACTATAATGTTGTATTTGTCTGTAAGTGTTTGTAGCATTAATTGAAGTATATTATAGTAAATCGGTGTTTTTATGAATACAAACCTAATAAATAAATAAATGAAATATATCTAATAAACTCTTAAAGATTATAAAATTCCCCTAATATATTAGCACAAAATACAATTTCCAACACATAAATCGCACATTAAATTAACACATCGACACCTTTTGTGTGAAGGAATGCAAAAAGATGAATGGCTTTTAGGAATATTATTTACGACGATCATTAATTACTCCGCATCATTTTTTAAATACGAAATTTGGTACGGATTTTTAACATTCCAGTCATATAGGAACGTGATCTATTACTATTTTATCTTTAACTAGCTCTGCCCTGCGGTTTCACCCGTCTTTAATGCCCGTTCCCGTGGGACAAGGAGAATGACATAGGATTAAAAGCATATGTTATTCTCCTAGTCCTTAGTTATCTTAGTACGAATTTTCTTTCGAATTGAAGAGAAGAGATCCGAAGAGTTGAAATTGTCGTAACAACTCCGTCTTTATTTTATATACAAAGATTTTGACAGTATCAATAATAATTGTAAGGTTAAAGTAATTGTAAGGAAGTGAGTAGATTTTCGTAATATACGAATAGCGTAGAGACAGGAAAGAGAATAACATATGTATTAGTCAACAAGGGCAAGTAAAACCTTTAAAAAATTACTAAATAAGATTATTGGAACACATAATATGATCAAGTTATAATGATGATAAGAAAAAATAAAATTTCAGGCGAAAGTAAAGCTTTAAAAGTTCAAAATATAAACTGATTAGGTAATAACCTAAAGATAAAAAATAAAATTTCGTCTTTATTGTATGCGAATTCTGCTTAGTACAAAAAATGATTTAGGGTCTATAAAAAACACCGCCGCGTGGTGCCACGCTGTCTGGATGTAATATCGTGTGGGGTCTACCATTTTTTGTTTTAGTTGGAATGAACGCTATAAACCACTTAAAGAAATAAAGTACTGAAGTCAATTAATAACACGGTTTTAATATGATATACAGTTGTATAATCCTACTAATATTATAATTGTGAAATAGACTAGAATAAACGCGAGCGAAGCTTCGAACAGATGTTGGTAACAAATATATTAAAAGGCTCTTTACACGAATTGATTAGATTTTAACTGTTAACATTGAACCCAGAAATGCTATGGTAAAAGCAAAAAGTGCTTATAATAATCCTTTTTATATCCCAAATATTAATATGATCAATTATTTTGAAACAGACTAATGTCAAAACGAAAGTAAAGAATTATAACTATTTATACCTATTATGATTATAGAAACCTTATAGAAAGCTTCAACCCAAGATGAAGATGGGAATTTTCAAACTTAATTTTTTTTCACATTACTTTGGCATTTTCACTTCAGATTTAGCATAATCTTAACGTTAAAATTGTATTTATAAAAAACAAACAAGAGAAATAGGTTATAATTTAACCCAATTCTAATCAATACATATCACCAACATACAACCCTTATTACGGCTTGCACAAAACAAACCTACTAATATATTGACAACAATTTTAATTGCGCGCGTGCAATGACCTCACGTACACAATGGGCCGGTGTAATGACGCTGTTTACTCGACTTTAATGTGTTTTGCTTACGTCTCTCCTATTATGTTTCAATTATTGTACCTGGAACTTATTTTCACTATTCGGTAGATTTTAGTACGCAGGTATGTGGTGCAAAAAATGGACGTTTTAGTGTCGTAACTGTAATGATTCTTTGTACATTTGGTAAGATCTCGTTTCAAAAGAATATTGGGTGTTGTAAATTTTAATTTGGAAATATCATACTTCTATAATATATTCTTCTATTTCATTCAAAATCTTAATATTCAATGATCCAATAAACATACTCATAAATTCCTTTCCTTATAATAACCCTAATCCCATTAAATAATCAAATATTCGAATTATGTTCTAAAGTATCTAATAATGATTCTATAATTTGATTTTATAGCACCTCGTCGTTGAATATATAATTGAAATTAAAAACAAACCATTAAACCATTTTAAACGACAATCTCTAACAAGGACGCTTCCCTTAACCGGATCGGGAGCACACCTGGGTACTCGAAATTTATCCTAAAAGGTCCCAAACGACAGTACATATTCATATCATAATGTCGTATGTGAATAATTTTGTTATAGAAAAATGTTTTGTACCATAGAGAACGCATAGCTGTCATTTAACTGTCAACGTTATAATCTGTAGCAGGCTTTGGACATAAGTCATTCCGGAAGCAAGGAGATTCGAGATGGTAGATTTTAAAAATGGAACGTTTGATTTGCATTTGAATGAATGCCCCTGGCGACCCAGGTGCGCGCCGGTACAGTCAAACACCAAAAGTTTTTTGTTTATTTCCATGCTAGTTAGCAAAAATTAATATGGATGACTAATTGTAATCGACAGTGTCCGATTAGCATACAAATTTATATTCGACATTCGAGTTCGGAATTTTAGGATAGCTTTCCATACATCTGTACG
Source organism: Phoebis sennae (assembly GCA_001586405.1). Classification (NCBI taxonomy): domain Eukaryota; kingdom Metazoa; phylum Arthropoda; class Insecta; order Lepidoptera; family Pieridae; genus Phoebis; species Phoebis sennae. The sequence goes on from LQNK01001975.1 coordinate 460,750, forward strand.
TATACAAGAGGAAGACTAAAAGATTTAAGAGTAGAGCAACAATTCTGCCTTCAATATAAGAATAATGTATTCTTGTCGTGACTGTACATTTATTATCTCGAAGTATATGTAATTTTAGACATAATGATGTTATAAGGGTGACATAATAACACGTGTTATTTCCAGACATTTTCATTGAACTTTTATAACCCAGAGTGAAATAAGATTTTCAATGACTAGGTAACCATTGTCTAATCCATCTTACGATTAGGTATATCTATGAAAAGCAATATTTTGGGGTATTTGTTGTTTTATTTTATTATAAACGTCTATAAAAGAAGTTAATGAACTTTATACCAAGCGACACCAATGTCTTAATAAGAAATATTAATATTATAATATTGCTACAAAAAATGAAAACTTTGAATTTTACGCCATTCGTATGTATAGTAAAAGTATCATATGTCATGTTTTCTCAAGCATTTAAGTCGTGTTGAAAAAAGATGTAGTGGTAAACATTGCATGGTTTTTTATCAAAATCTTTGAGTTAGTCAACCAACATCCCGATAGTCTTGGGAACGTAATAAGAGAAACGAGAACACATAATAATTTTTATCTTTCAAGTAGGGCGTGTTCGGAGCTCGGTCTGTGCCCTCATTGTTTGAGTTTTTATTATTACCGCGGACAAAAGACGCGTAAACGGTAGCACAAGTTATCGGTGCTTGTGATCAACCTTATACTGATTTATTTTTTAGTAAAAGGAGATGCGTTTGCGGGCGATACGATACGATCATACGAATCGCTTGGTATTCTTCAGTTGATGCGTGGGTAACTCAAAACGGCCTTTGAGTTAGGTATGCTTGCGGTTTGGAATTCTATCTGACTGTCTAATTTTTACGTCGAGTGTGAGTTTGACGGCGCTATTCAACGGGAATTTGTAAGAGAAAAACATTTATGAAGAGTATTTGTTGACCATTTGTTATCGTATAAACTGAGAGTAAAAGCATGTATCTTTTTGTGTAATTAAAACAAATACAAAAATATATACTTTTAGTTTTTCAGGGTGTTCAATTTTCATCTACACTAATTTTATAAAGAATTTTTTGTTTGTTTGTTTGAATTGAATAGGCTCCGAAACTACTGGACCAATTGGGAAAAATTCTGTCCCTTTGGAATCCTATATTATCCCTGATGAATATAAGCTACATATTATGCTACGAGAGTGAAGCGCGGAACAGCTAGTCAATTTTATAAGTGAATAAATATGTTTTATAAATATGTTTTAATGTAAAATGGCGATGATGCCAGAGAAAAATATAAGAAAAGATTTAAATTATTAATAATCTTTATACGTTTTCTTTTCATTATTGCCAGTCAATATATGGCATATTAGATATGAATCTAAAAAATAAGTCATATTTAAATATAATACATACAATATTTAATGAAAAATGCCATCTACTCAAAAATAAACAATATTTTTGCATTACAATATTTTTTAAAGTTTGGAAAAACTCATTAAAATTTTAATATTAAATTGAGAGCCCGCATGTCTCTTCCTGTAACAATTACTCTTTGAAGCTTTTATAATTACGCATACACTTACAGCATAGTGAGGAAAGCTAGACGCAAAGAATGGAACCCCAAAACAACAAAATTAACTCCTACTTTTGTTAATTAGGAAGTGTTTTAGTCAAAGGAACATTCTTAATTTGTAAGGTGTTTGGAAAATACGGTCAAGTGCGAGTTGGAACCTGCAAAGAGGGTTCCGACAAAGTTTTAGAGTTTCTTCTGCTAGCTCATTTTTTGTTTTTGTCGTGAAAATTCTTGTTAAACGGGAATGGCACACTCTTTCAAGCATAACTGTAAAAATAAAATGTAAGCATGTTTCTTCAAGACGCAATTTGTGTTAAAATAGTATTTTTAACTACAAGTCAATGTCATATTTTTAGGATACATATCTATATAATATATGCAGGATCATAACAAATAGAAGCTGATAAATTAGATCAAATACGTGTAGGTTAAAAATACATTAATATGTGTTGTTATATGACATAGAAAGTCACGCCCTGCTAAAAAGCGAATGCACTGGCATCGGGTTAGACAGCATCAAAATAACAAATGTTAAAAATAAACACGTCGAATAAGTGCGATCTCAACACGGTGAAACTTGTTACTGCGATGCGGACTCTCAACTATTGACCTCGTTAGTTCGAACAAAAGCTGCACGTAAAACAACCGCGACACTCGACGCTTGCCTTTTCTCAAAAATAACTCATCTCTTGACGAGGTATCATTAAGTCGGGCTTTGCGTCTGCAACCGCTTACGTTACGTTAATGGCGCACTCAACATCCTTGTTTTTTTACCTCATTAACAAAACGTTCCGTTAATGTTTGCTGTAAATATTAACGCGTTAACTTGTAGGCTGTTAATGAAACTGTATCGTTTAGTTGCGGCGGTATTATCCTGAAAATGCTCAGCTCACTGGGCGATACGCGTGAGTGGTAATGACCAATCAGCACGAATGTCAGATTTGTGATACACGTAGGATCAGCTTGTACCTTTATACAATATTACGTGTGGTTATGATCGTACACTATATAGAACACCTGTTTTCGTAGCATTCAGTTTGTAATGATGTCCTCATATTATAAACATTTGAATTATAATTGGACCTTTAAATTCTATGACAACCACGTGTAGGTATATTCGAAAATTATTAGCTACAAAATCACAGTATCAAGCACGGTATATACATATAATAACTTTTTATAATCGTGATTTAGGAATTACACATTTGAATATATTATTGTGTCTTTTTAAATGCAATATGTATTTACTTTTTGCTTCAAGTATTTTTATAATCTTCACATTTCCTACACACATTAATATATTCAAAAATGTATTATTTCTAAATCACTATTATAAAATTAAAAATTTTCGAAGTTATATTACAGGACTAAAATATATATATGATATTGCACGAGCTAAGAAAATTCTACATAATCAACGACTTATATTTTGAAAGTCATTGCTTACTAAATCACATTATCAAACAACGCTCAAAAACAGAACATTCTCGAAGCAATATTTCATGAGCTAAGAAAATCCTACACAATCAAATACTTATGTTTTGAGAATAATTCTCTACAAAATCGCAATACTAAACAACGCTCAAAAACAGAACATTCTCGAAGCAATATTGCAAGAGCTAAGAAAAAATCAAAGATTTATGTTTTGAAAATCATTGCTTCCTAAATCACAATATCAAACAACGCTCAAAAACAGAACATTCTCGAAGGAATAAAAATAAAAAATATAGCATGAGCTAAGAAAATATGTGCTGATAATAATGTAGTCCTACATAATAAAATACTTATGTTTTGAAAATCATTGCCTACTAAATCATAATATCAAACAACGCTCAAAAACAGAACATTCTCGAAGCAATATTGCATGAGCTAAAAAAATACGTGCAGACAATAATTTGGTCCTACATAATCAAAGACTATGTTTTGAAAATCATTGCCTACTAAATCACAATATCAAACAACGCTCAAACTAAAAAAAACTACTAACGGCCGTTTTCAATAATGTATAAAGATTACGGATAGATTGTAATCTCAGATTAAATTACATTTGTTTGTCAAAAGTTATGACTTTAAAAATATCGTAGGTTATCCATCGATAACGTATTGAAATCAAAGTAAATACATAGATTTGCCTGACTTTAGTAAGCAAAACAAGAGATAGATAGAATATTGAAAACGGCCGTAAATCACAATATCAAACAACGCTCAAAAACAGAACATTCTCGAAGCAATATTGCATGAGCTAAGAAAATATGTGCGGACAATAATTTGGTCCTACATAATCAAAGACTATGTTTTGAAAATCTTTGCCTCTTAAATCACAATATCAAACAACGCTCAAAAACAGAACATTCTCGAAGCAATATTGCATGAGCTAAGAAAATATGTGCGGACAATAATTTTTGATTTTCCCCGGCCTCGGCCCTCAAGCCGACCTCGTGCTTGCTTTTAATTACTGCGACTGGAGAAAATATTTAGCCACGCGTCCGCACCAGCCACCCTTAATTACTAATGAGCTTTTATTTCTCTATTATACTGCATATTACTTCACTATTATTTGAGATTTATTTACTTTGGATCTTATATACATACCTACTAACCACGTGTACTGTGTATATCTAAACGTTTGCTTTTTGATTTAGGCGAAAAATTATTGAAAAAAATGTCTCTTTGAATAAATTAGTATAAATATTTGCCTTGTCGGTGTAACGAGTTGAATAGTAGGTATAAAATGTGTTTTAGAAAAGTTAATATAAACTTATTATACGATTTTAAATGAATTTTGCTAAGAATATTTACTCAAATATAATTCAAATATTTAATTTTATTTTGTAAGTCGGCATAACTTTAAAATACAGAAAATAATTACAACACTAAAACAATAATCACCAAAGCTAACCTACAAAGAATAGCAGACATACACAAACATCATAAATCCACCCACACATAGCCATTTTCATTTCAAGGAGTACTGCCATCTTCGTCGGCGACGGAAAAATAAGAGGAAACCTCCGGGAGCAAATTAGAGAGGCTCGCTTCCGTAATAAGAGTGGACCCTGGGACCCTATTAACTGAGGCCCATATTGTTGTATTATTTTTTCATCTGCTCATATTCTCCGCTTTGCATTTGTGTTTTTTAATTTCGTTTCGTAGATGCGGTCTGCTTACGAATTTCATAAACATTCATGAACACGGAATATGATTTTTAATCAGCATTACAATTATAGTCGCCTAGTTTTAATGAGTGATTGTAATTCATAAGCTCTAACCGATGCATTCACTACAGAGAATATGAATTTGTTCAAATAACTCATATGCTAACACTATTTCACATTCCATTTGGTATTCAATTAATTAGTTATCGTAATCATAGCTTCCACTGCACTCCCCGCTCTGCGTTAATTTCATAGCAATTAATAAATTCGACAATTAATTGGTACAAAAAGAGGCGGGGTGTAGCTTTGGAATCGCAACGGAATCGCGGCGGGATCGCCGTAAATCAGATTCGCACAATGCCGGCAGGTGGCGGGAGCGTCGCACGATAATGCTCGCGTTTAATTACGCGGAATAATTAGTGAACGGAATATTTTCCGGGCCCTAACTATCTCCGCCTTCTTCCGGCGATAACTAGGCGGTAATTGCGGATTAACCTCGCATTCAGAATTTAATAGGTGCTCGAATTCAAGCTCCACACTCCCACTTGTACCCCAATAATGCTATTTGTTTAGTGACGTCGAATTAATCGCATCCCACATATTATTCACAACATATTGCGAACGTAATGGATATCGGTCGCGAAATGTATCGCGTTTCCGATATTAAAAACGTTTCGTACGAGTGCAAGTCAATAGATATCGGGGAAATTTAATATGCGAAAGTGGTGTGTGGATTTGCAATATTTTAAACTGAGCCGCTCGGCACCCAGTGGCGATTGTTTTAGATCGCGTCCTGCGGGAGCGGCGCGGCACGTGCTGGCGATGTAATTTGCGCTTTATGGCACGTGAATGATTCGCGATAATCCCTCACCCCGACCCACCTTCCACGTAACCACGACGACGTTTGATCTGTCTAATAAAAACTGAAAAAATAATAATATAAGCGCATTTGAAGCTCACCTGCGACAATTCCTCCGAAGTGTAGTTATTGCCGAGCCGGGGGTGGGTAGTTGAGCGTGAACTTTTGATATTGGCGCGAAATATTAATTTCTCAGCGCCAATAAACAGCCGAGCGTACGTAATGCTGGCAAATTAAGCTGAGTGCCTTTAATATTATTTCGTAGAAAATTTTAATTTATGGAACGATATTACCGCGTAGCGACGTCGATGGAAATTATTTTAGAGCTAATTATTTTGTTGTGAAATATTGAGGTGGCTATTTCAATTGTTAACGCTTTTGAATTACCAAAATAGCTTGATTTATTAACGTCTATAATGCAAAATGTTTTGCAGCGATATTGTATTATGTACCCAATTACAACGTCGAAATCCCTTTGAATACCTATTAATACTATATTAATTTTATCTTGTTCGTTTCGTTAATTTATCGAAGTATTTCTATTCATAAAATGTATTAACTTAAGTGTATTGAGTTTTGACGTATGCAAAAAACTATGTATGTTAAAACAAGGGTAAGAACTAAGAACAGGTAAAATACTCAAACATTTTCGAGCTGTACAAAAACCGAATAATATGCAACCTGCTGGCAGTCGATTTGAATAATAAACAAAACGCCCGGTGAATTTCAATTCTGAAAAAGTTTTGAACGGGACTGTTGTGGGGCAATTACCAATATTACTTAGTACCTCGGGCTTTGAACGCGCCAGATGGCGTTAGGGTGATGATTTAAAAATCACTGCACATTGTTCACGGCAACTAATTGCAGGGAAAGTGGGGTCGGATGGACTCCGACTAAATCATTTACTAATAGAACGGATGGAATCTACGCGATGCGTTTTGGTAATCGCATGATTGAATTTGCGCAATATTCGACGGATTCATTTGATTTTATTTGTTTCAGATTGGATTTGAACATTGGATTACCGCTTGTTGTAAGTATGTAGTGTTAGTCATGTTGTATATTAACGACGTTATTGCATGGTGAAATTTGATTTTGAACCTTGTATCAATTTACCGCTTCGAGGCAATAATATGCACGTAATCAACATTTTGTTTCGTGAATAGATTTTGATTTTAGTATATTAATGATTGGCAAAGCATTCTCTTGATAATATTTATTTTCTTATAATACATAGATGCTTTTGTTTACATTTACATTACAATGAAGTAGATTCAATTATTAATGATACAAAACTAGAAATATTAAAAGTGTACGTAGAGTTTATTATTAGTTGTATTTTAAAGACCTGCTTGTAATTATAAGATTAATTTTAGTTCTTATACGTGAAGTAGATTTTAGTGTTAACATTTACCTGAAGTATTCCGTAGTAAAAATAGAAGTAGTTAGTAGTAATAGAAATAAAATATTAATTATTAAATATAGTAATATCGGTCTCCCACACTTGACGATTACATAATCGAACGAGTAGTTAAAAGTGACCGTGACGGTTCAATGGTGGAATTGAATCACTGAATAAATGTCCTATTTCCTGTGAATCAGATTCATTTCCTTTTTACTAGCTGTTCATTTGTCAATACATTTGGAGGATAATTTGTCGATTGGTTTAATAACGCTAAGTGCACTTGCGTTTGACTAGGATGGATGGGAACTGTGTCTAAGTTTGGTTCGAGCTTTGCTTGTTTAAAAGTTTGTTTAAGTTAATGTTTTGTTAAGACATAATATTCAGTTATTCTACACTAATATTATAAAGAGAAAACTTTGTTTGTTTATAATAAATAGGCTTAGAAACTACTGGAACGATTATAAAAAGTCTTTCACCATTGCTATTGCATCCGAAAGCTACATTATCCACGAGTAACATAGGCTAAATTATAGGCATTCTAACATTTTGCTAGCCAAGCCGCGTGGATCTGCTAGTAATGAATATAGTGCGTACATGACTCTATTGTACTGTTTTTTTAAATCTTTATTAATTATAAATGATTTGTTAGAAATATGAATATGGCATCTTCAACAGTACAACATGTAATGTGGAAAAAGATTGTTTACGCTTGATACCTAATTTAACCAATTTATAAAGTAATTAAGATTCTTTAGTATTAAATCATGGTCAAGAACGGTCTAATTCTTAATTTTGCTTTTATTTATGATTACACTAAATTCACAGGAATAGTTGCAGATATAAAATCCTATAATAATATTCATAAGTATATATCTAAAGTCTCCCATGGACAGAAAATCATTACAAAATTTTGATTTTGTAGTATCTTCCGTAAAACGCTTATGTATTAATCAAAATTAAGAATTAATAAGCTACTAAATACTGACCGATATATACGATGCAATTAGCACTACAAGATATTTTAGAGAACTAATTGTATAATTCATTTTAGCAGTTTCAAATGGTGTGACAAATAAATTCAGTTTATTGCACCTATTAATCTAAAAATAATAGATAGCAGCAGATATTATAAAGCGTTAAACATTAAGGGTAGGGCAGTTCAGTTCATTACTAGTAGATATGAAATAACATATTGTAATATTATCGTTCCACTCGATGGAACAAAACCCGCGACCCGAGGTTATCTGAGAAATCCTCAGCTTCCGCGCCACCGCCGTCCGAATGCTTTTTTAGCCAAAAAGCTTTATCACTTCCGTGGGGACGTGTATGAAGGAACGAAGATGCGCAACTTCTAGAAGATTTTATAATTCTTACTAATATTATACATGCGTAAATCTGTCTGTCTCTTCTTCATGCCTAAACCCTTGGACCGATTAAGAATTAATGGCAAAACAGAACTGAAAATGTTAAGGTATCTATTTTTGCATCTTTACCGGAAAATAATTAATCTACCAAGGTCATAGATTCAAAGGGAAGTAGAATAAAAATGTGAGTATAGATGGATGTATACCTGTTACACTTTCACTAAAAAAACTAGTGGACGGATATAGATAAAACTTGGTATACATATAGTTAGGGATCTAAAACAACACATAGGCAATTTTTATCCCGGAATACATACCCACGGGCGCGTGGCTATCTGGCCGTTATCCTTCAGGCATCAGAGTATGTTTATTTGTTGGTGGCTATGCAGGTGATTCGATTTTTTGTGCTACGTCTTCAAGTAAATATAATAAGTAAATACAAATTTAGATGAAGTCAAATAAATGTCCCTTCCAGTCATCTTACTCTAGTGGCTAGTGCAGAATGCAGGCATTGGATCACTTTTATAGCCGGATGCAGTAAAATAAATGTCGCGGTCCATCGCCGGCCCCGTCTAATGATACCCACATAACCGTGTACTTTGTACGTAATGGATTGACCTATCCGGGTATTATTGTTGTTTATGTATTTGATAGGACCTCTACGTAAACGATGTGGACTTTGAAGGATTTTGCTTCCTTGTTTGTTTTGGATTTGAGCAAAACAAATTTTGTCTAGGAGAAAATTGTCATCAAACATGACATATCACACACAAAATGTTTAATATAAAAGGATTTCCATATTAAGCAGACAAAATTTATAAGAATAAGTACGTAGGAATTATAATAAGGTAATACTTTAAGTTACTTTAAAGAGTTGCAGTCTATTTGTTAAAGTTTTGTTTGACCGCCTTGTGTCTGAACAAGTTTAATATAAACAAATTTCTTGATCAAGCAGTGTGCAATAGTCATACTTCGTAGATTTCCTGCCACGCGTATACATATGTAACACGTTAGTAAAATTATACACTTTTAGTATAAGCACGGCTAAAATTCGCTGGTGGTATATAAACTACATATTCACAAAAAAAACTACAATGCGGTGGTCCGGCAACTTTAATATAAACAGATTTCCTTATCAGGCAGTGGCCGATAGCAATATATCGTAGATTTTCTGCCGCGCAAAGTAACACGTTAGTAAAATTATACACTTTTAGTATAAGCACGGTTAAAAAGCAGTGGTGGTATATAAACTACAGATTTACAAAAAAAAAACTATAATGCGGTCCGGCAACTTTAATATAAACAGATTTCCTTATCAGGCAGTGGCCGATAGCAATATATC
>LQNK01001975.1:472655-492275 GCA_001586405.1 Phoebis sennae
TTGCGGCTAATATGAGCTCCTGCTCATTACTATAATATTCTTATTATAATGTATGTAATGGCAAAACAGAACTGAAAATGTTAAGGTATCTATATTTTTGCATCACTACCGGAAAATTATTAATCTACCAAGGTCATAGATTTAAAGGGAAGTAAAATAAAAATATGAGTATAGATGAATGTATATCTGTTACTCTTTCACTAAAAAAACTAGTGGACGGGTATGGATAAAACTAGGTGTACATATAGTTAAGGATCTAAAACAATACAGGCTATTTTTCATCCCGGAATACATACGGGCGCGTGGCTACTTATTTTTATGCGAGTATGTTTATCTATTGGTTGTAAAGTATGTAATTAAATTTTATGTGCTACGTCTTCAAGTAAATATAATAAGTAAATACAAATTATATGAAGTCAAATAAATGTCCCTTCCAGTCATTATACGCTGGTGGCTAGTGCAGAATGCAGGCATTGGATCACTTTTATAGCCGGATGCAGTAAAATAAATGTCGCGGTCCATCGCCGGCCCCGTCTAATGATACCCACATAGCCGTGTACTTTGTACGTAATGGATTGACCTATACGGGTATTATTGTTGTTTATGGTACTTGATAGGACCTCTGCGTAATCTATGTATTGACTTTGAAGGATTTTGCTTCCTTGTTTGTTTTGGATTTGAGAAAAATAAATTTTTTTCTAGGACCAAATTCACATCAAGCATGACATAATTATCACATCACACACAAAATGTTTAGTATAAAAGGATTTATTTATCAAACCGACAAGATTTATAAGAATAAGTAGGTAGGAATTACAATTAAATTGTACTTTACTTTAAAGAGCTGTTGCTGTTGTTAAAGTTTTTGTTTGACCGCCTAGTGTCTGAACAAGTTTAATATAAATAGATTTATTGATAGGGCAGTGTTCAAAAGCCACATATCGTAGATTTCCTGCCGCGCTTAGACATATCTAACACGTTAGTAAAATTATAAACCTTAAGTATAAGCACGGCTAAACGTATGTTTAGCCGTGCTATATGGTGATATATAAACTACATATCTCGTTTTAGTCGTCCGTCGACTTTAATATAAACAGATTTTTTTATCAGGCAGTGTTCAATAGGCATACATCGTAGATTTCCTGCCGTGCGTAGGCATATTATGCAACATGTTAGCAAAATTATATACCTTAAATATAAGCACGGCTAAAAAGCACTCGTGGTATATAAACTACATATTTACAAAAAAAAACTACAATGCGGTGGTCCGGCAACTTTAATATAAACAGATTTCCTTATCAGGCAGTGACTATAGCAATATATCGTAGATTTCCTGTCGCGCAAAGTAACACGTTAGTAAAATTATACACTTTTAGTATAAGCACGGCCAAACAGTACTGGTGGTATATAAAATTATTAACTACATATTTACAAAAAAAAACTACAATGGGGTGGTCCGGCAACTTTAATATAAACAGATTTCCTTATCAGGCAGTGGCCGATAGCAATATATCGTAGATTTCCTGCCGGGCTGGCGAGTAATGTGCTTCCGGAACGCCCCGGCCCCGCCTCGGACGCGTTACGCGTCTTGGACCAAACTTAATTTTACGAAGACCATAAACATGAGATTTATTTTATTAGTACGCAGTTGTACTAGAATAATTTTGGAGGAGAAATGTGAACTTTGCTTTCTTGTAAGTGATATATCTTAAGGGCCGGTTGTAATCGTATGGTTTCATATAATTTTATTATACATATCCATTAAAAGTGTTCATGAATAATCAATATTTTAATTTGTATATCTGGAAATTCTAACCAAGTGCATCTTAATATAGAATTAGCACCACGCGTAAGTCATACGAGTTACTTCGCAATTTTATACTATTTCAGTTATCTTTTTAAGTAACGTGTATTCAAAAATATTGTAACACATTAGTCGAGACAACTTTACCTCCCTTAAAGTAAAAATACACGAGTGACTTCATATTTATTCCAGAACTTATCGTATAACCTGGAGAGCCATATAAAACGGTTATATATCTCGCGAAATGTGCATCTTAGAGCGGTCATTTTTCACCGGTCACATTAAGGTCCCAACGGAAGTGGCGACCCTAAATAAATATATTCTATGGGTAATCGACGGTGAACTAGCAAGAGGGGTCATTTGTTACTTGATGAACTATACTGTTTTAATACAAAATATTGACGGGAAACGGGAGGAAATCTTGTGCGTTTCGGTAGTAAAGTTTTTGTGCAAACATATTTACGGGATATTTTTAAAGGATTCTGTAGGAAGTTTGTAATAAGGTAAGAAATACAAAAAATGTATAAAAAGAAGTATAATATGATACACAATAGACCTATAAGTAATGTACTCTATGTACAAGAATAAAAGAAGTAAACACTAATTGAGTTAATGATATATCATTATGAAATAGTGTCTTTTCTATATAGAAAGAAAGAAAGGTATTAGATTTGCCTTCAACATATTGAGTGCTACAAGTCATAAATAACCTAAAGCTGTACACAATTATAGGCGTAATTAGTTAAAACACGGATAAATCAATAAAACAATATACTCAATAACAAACATTTGACACAAGTCGGTGTCATTCCGTGCCTCGAGCGTGACTCGACACGCAATCCGTAATTTCCGCTCACAATTAATCATTACACCTACTGATACTGAATTTTAATTATTCCAATTTCATATTTTGTACGATTTTACTGGAAGGCTGATTCATTTTGAAAATGTTATAAAGGTTTCTTGATAAAACTTTTTAAAACATTTGCCAATTTTTAGAATCGTAGTTGTATGTCATTTCCTTATTAATTTGTAATATATATAAATTTTAAACACTCACTCGTTTCATAGGGTTCCATATAATCAATGCAATCAGTAATTTTTGGTTAATAATAATAATATTAACTCGACAGATCGGTCTAACAAAAAAACCCAAAAATTATACTAGATAGTGCAACTTTCGAAGCCAAGTTATAATTCCTCATAGATCTAGCTCCCCAGCGTGCAAGTCTGTATAAGTGAAGTAATAAGCGATAAAAGCACGTACACGCTGCTAATTGCCTTATTGATTGTATTCGATGTTACCGTATCATGGACTTATTACTGGAATGTTACATTGTATTTATAGTACTGGCTGGTAATCCCTAACATGCAAGTCTGTATAAGTGAAGTAATAAGTGATAAGAGCACGCACAATTAGTGGTGGGCCACGCGTGCCCTCAAGAACACTCCGCCGGCCACCGACTGCGGCTGCTAATTGCCTTATTGACTGTATTCGATGTTACCGTATCATGGACTTATTACTAGAATGTTACATTGTATTTATAGTACTGGCTAGTAATCCCCAGCGTGCAAGTCTGTATAAGTGTAGTAATAAGTGATAAGAGCACGCACAATTAGTGGTGGGCCACGCGTGCCCTCAAGAACACTCCGCCGGCCACCGACTGCGGCTGCTAATTGCCTTATTGATTCCGTTCGATGTTACCGTATCGCTGGCTAATTACGAACATGTTACATGATATTTGCAGCTTGTGATAGACATTTTACAATTTAATAGGAGAGTCCTATAAAATGATTCATGAAATTATTATGTCAGATAACACGTATCATAACTTTATTATTTAACACCAAAATTAACAATGTTCTAATTTCCTGAAATAATATTGTAACGGATAGACGAAGCAAATATTAAAAAGAAAAACATATTTGTAACTTAGTCATCTCGCTATCTTTCTAATAATAATCTATTCATGCAAATGAGTACATTTGTAACAGTCATATAATTTTTACATAGAAACAGAAGAATTTAAATGTTAGATTCTACATAAAAAATCTATTCTACTTCTTCTTCGTTAGACATAAATATTGAATGCGATTTAGTCAGCATCAGAAGATAAATGAAGATCTCAGTTCATAAAGTTGTACTCAATTTTATTAGCAACCTACTCTTAATAATTAATAATTCGTACAAAATAAATGTAATTCTTAATGCAACTCATCCATTACCAATCGAAATTAATCTTCGACGTAGGCTATGCCGGCACTCGATTTGTAACGGCTTAAACAAAACGGTGTGGCTTACACTAGCATGATTGATAGAAGCACGCATGATACCAAAAAACGTTTCTAATGATGGCTTTTAAAAATATACGATAGTCGTCACCTCGCGAGCTAATAGCGTCTATATGTTATACGCATCAATCCTCTATTCTGTGCATGTCTGCGCGGCGGGATCTAATTAATTATGGTAATTAAACAGCCTGATATAGTGTTGCGGACGTGACAGTTCACAGAGAATTTTGTGTCCCACACGGTTTTAGGCAATTCGGGCTTTCCGTCTGATATATTGCGGTGTTTTAGGCTGTAATGTTTTTTGTTCGACCGATATTTTTGTGACTCTATTCAGCTGAATTGAATAGAATGCTCAGATTAATGATGGAATGATATTTTAAATAAGTTATGACATTTAAATAAGTTTCATTATTTCTATAAAGTAATTGAATGTTTTAATTCCGATTTATTTTTCTCATTTCTCGCTAAATGTATTTTCGGTATTGCTGCGTCAAAAAATACATTTTCTGTTACTTTTTAATGCGTTCAAGATAAAAATGTATAATAAGCTCACTTAAACACTTAGCCTAATAAACACTTAAACAATTTTTTTATTTAAGCATGTACGAATCACCACGTACATACAAATGCATGTAATACATAAAACGATGTTGTCGTCGCAAGACAGAGTTATTATTCCCTGTCAACACTTAATAAATGAAGATGAAATTATTTCTCCGTACGTCTGCGAATGCAACGTCAATAGCGATCTTTGTACCTCACATTCGTAGCAGAAAAAGTTCATACGCACGCCTGCGATTCTCCAACTCTGTAATGATGGGACGTAAGTTATAAGAAGTATTATTTTATTCGCACCATTTTTTAAAGGATAAGTTAATTTTCTTGGAAACTCCGAAAAAGTGACCGTAATCTGATATGCGCCTTTCATATTTAAATCAAAAATTTCAAGCTTACGATTATGTTACGCTTGAAAAGAAAATCATGCTTTAAATAAAAGGCAAAAATAGTAGCTTGTTCTCAATCGTACCTACCTTCTTTATATGAAGAGTGAATGAGTATTCTAGAATCTTCAGCTTATCTACACTCAATGTAGAATCACAGTCCATTGGATGTGTTTGTTAGCATATCTGATAAAATTACAGGTATCTTATTAAATTTTGATGTGTATTTTTTATCTTTCTACACCCACCATGTCCGTTGCACTTGCTATCCAATAGTTTACATTTGACTTTCACAGAAGTACCTTAAGAGTATATAGGAATTAGGAATATTTCAAACACAATTCAGTTTCCGAAGTCTCACCACGTACCACCGCCTCTGCGCTTCCCTTGTAACATACGGGCACATTCCTGACGAAGAATGATGCTTTCGGCTGCTCGCGAGTAGGTAGTGCTTTGTTCGAGTGATTAAGTACCTCGGGACGTTCCTAAGCCCTTCAGCTAATGAGTTGAAAGTCGGTATTAATCATGATGACGAACCGGACGAACCCTGACGGATTGTGGGTGGTTTTGTTGACGGCTCGAACTTGAGATGTTTACGTAAAAAAGTGTGATCAATGATCTTGCGGCATCTTTTAAAACTTTGAAGTTTTGAAGATGGACTGAGACTTGGGATATTAATATTTAAGCTATTAATAAGTATATACGGCCTTATTATATTTTCTTTGTATGTTTAAATAATAATATTATCGTAAATAGTTTTATGAAGCAAACAACAAATAATAAGAATAACCGAAAAAAGCGATATTATATTGTTATGTATAATTAAGCTGTGATGTCCTAGAAACTCCTGGTGGATGACGTAGAGCGTTCCATAGATCTATGTTACAAATCAAAGCCAATAATGACTCGTTGTTGTGAGGGTGACTAGTAAAGTACGTATTCAGAACATTGAGACGTGTCGCGCGCGAAGACACGCGGATGACTGAATCGTCGCGGATATTAATGTTCTTTTTTTAAGAGTTTATTTTTTAAATCACAAAAGGTGACGTGAGGAACGACTTTTGGTTTTTTAGCGGATTAAAATTTTATATTCGTCACAACTTGATCGGTACGTGATGGCATGTGACATTAACATGACAAATTGGCTAATTATTCTTAATCCGACCGAATGCTTTGTGTGTAGTGTGCGCCGTGATATGAAGGCTATTTTCATTTATTTTTTACCATATTTATCAGGATCTGTGTAATGATAAAGTGTATTAGTAATAAAATGAATTGGTTTAAAAATACTGTACTATAGTTTAAATAACAGGTAAAGAAATAATTTAAAAGGCGCAGTAGAGTCCGTCTTTTCATTTATTCGGAGACAAAAGTACGTTCCTATATGCGTAAAATTGCAAGCCCCGGTAATTTTGTATTCATATTAATGTCGCGTTTTATTATAATAATAACCGGAGACATTACCCGTTTAGTTTGCCACAAATGCGTTCATTTTTCGTTGCAACCAATCTGCAGGTGAACGGAGGTCAAATACGTGGACTAGCTATGCTTAATATTTTAAATTATTATCTGTTTAAATTTAAACATTATAAATTAAGGGACTGAAAAGCATTTATATTGAATACACGAATGTTTTATTTTATAGAAAGTTAGCTTTCGAATTAAAGTATCAGACTGATTGCCTTTTATACGTCAGTTTATCTTCACAGCCACGAATCATAAACGATCCATGATCTGAAAATCAGTGTAGTGATAATTAATTATTAATAGCGATTATTATTTATTAATTATCGCAGTTGTACTGAGTTGGTAGTATAAAATATGTCTTCTCTATAACAAACTAATATGATGGTAACTGGTAAATAACACATTTTTATTCTATTATGTACATGCAACATGATGCTTTTGATCACCTTCAGCAAATCAACGTTGCCATACAAACCAAAATCAAAGAGCCTAGAGATATTGGAATAGGTATAGTATAGGAGACTGTTTTTATTTTTTATTAATTTCAAATAAAAGACGAGGATTATATCAAGTAAACTTAAGTAAAAATTGATGTACATGAATTTTATTTAATTTTACGCTAGTATCAAAACCATTCGATCCCAAACGAGGCCCAGCTGACAATAGCCAAGTAACGTGGAAACAGTGGCTGAGATTCCGCGCCATCCCGCGAACCCCGGAAAACCTGACGAATATGTCCCCGCGGATAAATTAAACTGAGTGGCGCTTGGTAATGCACTCTTACACAGTTTTGTTCCTGTTTTTACTATTTTTAAATTTTATTTTGTTGTACTAGAGTGTTAAACGTGCGTGTGTGAGTAAACGTCACTAAATACCTACGAATGTGTCCCTGCGGGTAAACTACATTGGGTAGCGCTTGGTAATGCACTCTTACACAGTTTTGTTCCTGTTTTTACTATTTTTAAATTTTATTTTGTTGTACTAGAGTGAGTGTTAAACTTGTGTGTGTGAGGTAAACGTCACTAAATGCCTACGAATGTGTCCCCTTACACAGTTTTGTTCCTGTTTTTACTATTTTTATATTTTATTTTGTTGTACTAGAGTGAGTGTTAAACTTGTGTATGTGAGTAAACGTCACTAAATGTCTATGAATGTTTCCCTGCGGGTAAATTAGATTGGGTAGAGCTTGGTACTCTTGTATAGTTTTTTTTCCTTATTTAACTGTTTTATATTGCATTATGTTGTACTACAACGTGTGTTAATTTTGCGTGTGTGAGGTAAACGTTATAAAATGCTCAATATTACGAATGTGTGCCCGCGGAAAAATTAAACTGAGTGGCGCTTGGTAATGCACTCTTACACAGTTTTGTTCATGTTTTTACTATAAAATTTTATGTCGTACTAGAGCGAGTGTTAAAATTGTGTGTGTGAGGTAAACGTAGTTTGGGTAGCGTTTGGTAATGCACTCTTACATAGTTTTGTTCCCGTTTTTACTATTTTTAAATTTTATTTTGTTGTACTAGAGCGCGTTAAACTTGTGTGTGTGAGATAAACGTTACTAAATGCCTACGAATGTGTCCCTGCGGATAAATTAGATTGGGTAGCGCTTGGTAATGCACTCTTACATAGTTTTGTTCCTGTTTTACTATTTTTAAATCTCATTATGTTGTTCTACAACATGTGTTAATTTTGTGTGTATGTGAGGTCAACGTTATTAAATGCTTAATATTACGAATATGTCCCCGCGGTAAATTAAACTGAGTGGCGCTTGGTAATGCACTCATACACAGTTTTGTACCTGTTTTACTATTTTTTAATTTTAATTTTTAACCTATCAAATCATCCATTAATCTACACTCATAATATTTGGTTGTAAAGAATTAGCTCAAAAACTACTGGACCGAATTTAAAGATGTTTTCACCATTCGAAAGCTACATTATCCACGAGTAACATAGGCTATATATAACGGGAGCTATGGGAGCGAAGCCGCACCGATCAGCTAGTTATATAATAAAATAACTTTCAAAATCAGGGATCTATACAATTCTATCAGATCTCTCAGAAATCGTGTTTAAATGGAACAGTGTGTATGATCTGTCCTTTGAAAGGGCATTTACCGAGTTGGACAATAGACTGTGCCCGATCGCCTTGCATACATCATCCATGTACACCATACATGCCAGTGCGCATTCACAATAATAGCTCGTACTATATTGTGTCTGTACGTTCAAGACATTGGTATAATTAGCGTGAAACTATGAGATAATGCATAGATTTAT
The DNA here is from genome assembly GCA_001586405.1 of Phoebis sennae. Classification (NCBI taxonomy): domain Eukaryota; kingdom Metazoa; phylum Arthropoda; class Insecta; order Lepidoptera; family Pieridae; genus Phoebis; species Phoebis sennae. The sequence continues at coordinate 481,440 of LQNK01001975.1, forward strand.
TGGGGAAGGGTAGATTTGATAAAATTATATGTAATTTTAAATTTATTCAAAGGATACGTTGTCACACTGCATACTCATTAAAAGCTATGATAGAATGATTATATTATGTTATGCAATAATTTTGATGAATGCTGGACAACTTAAATCAATTGCGGGTAACAAATGAAAGAAAAAAGAAGGAAAATACATTTATTTTTGAAATGTGTGTGTTTCAATTTAGAAACAGTAAATATGATGAGTTTCTAAAGCGTGGTAGGGGCGTAAAATTTTATATGTTTGTAATAGTAAATGACTTTAAAATTAAACCCCTTTTTGGGATACCGGGAAAATAAAGATAATTTGTAACCGAACTGAACAAGGACATTGGATCGTTTTATTTGTAAAGGTAATTATATGTATAGAGTTTTTCGTCGAAGATAATTGAGCCTAAATTCTTAAACGAAATAATAGCTATAACATTTCTCGAACTATCCGGAGACACCAAAACATAAAAAGCCGTAAACATTAGCATGTGCAATACGCAAGCGAAAGGGCGTTAATACAGAGACACCCAAACAAGTGAATCACCTGTTGGTTCAATAGGTCAATGTTACAGTACACAAGGAGTTTAGTGAAACAGACTTTTGTGGTTGTTGAATGGTACGCAGCCAGCTATTGTGAGTCCGGACAAAGGCGTATGCGCGATTCAATCGTTCGGATGCTGCGAGCGTCTCCGTTGAAATTGAGAGTGCCGAAAGTATTGTGTTCATTGGTACGTGATTTAATTGTCGTAATGTTAATGTTGTGTCATTGCGGTTGTGAGGCGAAGTATATTATAGGTGAAATAATGATTCTGTTTAATATAAGGATTTTGTCTGTTTACTGTTGATTGATTTTTTAAGTTAACTTTGAATAATAAGATTGTTAAAATGCTTAGTATTAACATTTATTGTAATTGTATACACACGTACTAGATTATTGTGTCAATAAACCAGTATTTAATCAAAGAAACATATGCTTGAAAACGAACTGCTTATTAGTAGCTTTGCTTTAAATTAAGTATTATAAAAATATTTTATAATTAAAAGGGTTTATTTAGTAACTAATTAGTAAGTTACCGCGGTTTCACTCGCGCTCGCTTTGTACGTTTACTTCTCCATAATAAAACACAGCTTAAGTTCAATATATCCCAGGTTTGTAATAAAATATTTTTTCAAATCGATCCATTTGTAGGAAACAAACAAAATAAAATATAAATAAATATTCCTGGACATTAAACACAACGCCATCTAGTCCCAAACTAAGCAAAGCTTGTGCTATGGAAACTAGATAACTGATAGACATACTTAAACATATTTTTTTTTGTAAATACATACATACTATAGATAAATTAACACCCAGGCAGTAGAAAATTACAATGTTTATCACATCATAATTTTATGCTCGTGGGGATCGAACCCACACCCTCTGGCGCGATAGATCATTGCGGAACCACTGCGCCAATCGGGTCTGAATATGATAAAATAATATTTATTTGCAAAGACACGGTTCATAAGGATGGCATTTGAGAGTCGTTCATCATGTTACGCTTAAAATTAAGCATGCAAATATGTAATTATTGAATTATTGAATTGAACAATTGATTTAATTTATACATGTCAAATAATTAAAAAAAAATAAAAATACATATCATTACAGCATAGCAAAAAATGAAACCTCTCTATAAAAGAAAAAGAGACCGGGTATATTTTTCCATATCAATAGTGTTAATATTTTACAAATTGTCTTTTAACCTTTCTATACAAACAAAATTGAAATAGCATCACAAAAATGTTGTTGCAATAAAATAGTTACGGAAATTCCACGTCGATTTATTTTGATACCTGTCAGATGCGAAAGGATTACTCGTTTGGTCCTACAAAAATATCTCACGGCTGCAATAATTTAAACGCAAACACACATTTATTATTCTCGAAAGATAATATTAATAAATACCGGTACCAATTCAAACATTTGCGGAGAAAACACGCTACTGGTCGGCGAACAATGGATATGAGGTTCCTTCAAAACCACTTAACATGGGGCTGACAGGTTCCTTCGATTACTATTATACGCCCTCGGGCAAGCAATTGGAGTTTATTTTTTGTCCATAAAAACATTTTTCTGATTCAGGGAGTTATATCGGCGGGCGGTTCTCACGGCTATATTTGCAGCTTTGGATCTAGGACGAACTATTGCTGCATAATGTATCGCGGATGTTTTTGCTATACATGCGTACGACCTATTCTTATGAATTAGAACTGTAGAATATACGGGGGCTTAAATTAATTTGCTTGTTAAAACAGTTATAAAACCTTTAGACACTGTTTTTAACGTATCAATTAGTATACATAATAGACTATGACATCAATTTCATATAGCATGTTCCAACAATACTTTGAATAATTTACAACTACAACGGTTCTAATTCCACATTGTAAAACACAAAAAACTTATCTTTACTAGGCTTCATAAATTTTATTTAGCCAAACAACTTCACAGTACAAAAATATACAAAACGTGATGTAAGCATTGTTTCGAAATTACGTGCAAAACTCGAGAATAAGTTACGGAGGGTTTTGAAATATAGCGACGTCATAGGCTAATCGATAATAATATTACGTAATGGGGAGAGTATTTACTTGGGAAAGGTTGGTTTCGTTTCGCTTCATATGTTTTCACTCATAATGGCTGGAGGCTATCGACAAATGGGTATTTCGCCTTTAATTGTGGATGGATAATTTTTACGGGTATTGGATAACGTCATTATTTAATAAATGCACTGGGATTTCTATAAATATTATTGTTGACTTATGACTTGTATGGCTGATGAAAAATCTGTTATGTATTATGTCTCAAGAATACAGGGAGAACAAAGTGCTTCTGAATTGTCTCTTAGTACTGACCTAATTTGTATACGGGAGAGCTAGACTGTTTTCAATAGTTTTAATAGACGAAGTGTATTGCCTGAAAAAAAATTGGCTGCCTATAACAATAATAATAATAAATTGTCTTTATTACCACTTTGAAATACATAGAATTTCAGTCTTAAACATTCATTCATATAACAGTAATTTATTGTATTGTGCTATAAAATTTACTTGCTAATAATACGAACAAGCTAGTTTGATTTCTTACATTTATCGGTTGTACTATAAAGAAGAAAATAACTTCGTTTTCAGTATAGAAAGCTGTGACTTTTTAACTCCGAAGAAAAACTACAATTCCTAGATATTTGAAGGGGTATTGTAGCAGGTTTAATGAATTGCATTAATATTGCATTAAGTTGCCCCCTCCGCAAACAATCATTACTGCACTGTTTGCCAGCGAGATTTGTTTGCGAATACAAATCGACGGTAACATTTTTATTTGTAGCGTTTTAACTTTAGAAATGGTTTAGAACATTTTTTTAACCTTTTATTTATAACTATCACTATAGATATTAAGCAAAAATATTTTTATACCTAGATGTGTATCTTTTTGGAATTGTGTTAAAAATAAAGTTTTTTGTTTATTTCATTTTAGACATTCTTCCATAGAGTAGTCATTTTTTATATTTTGTTTTAAGATTTAGTTAACGTAATCTCATTTATTTCATTGTATACATATAACAAGTAGAGTAAATAAGTATAGAACATGTAAACATTATTCTTATGCTTAGAATATATAAAAAAAAGCCTTGACAAATTATCGAATTTTAAGCACAGTTGCGGTTTATAGCGTTTAAAGTCTGTCAATGAATGCATCTCGTTGTCTGACCAACAAATATAGTCTGTAGCAGCCGGAAAATTGGACATCGCCGTCTGCCCAATCACACGCGACACTCCACGCAGATTAGCCCTCTCCCCCTACCCAGCTCTCAAATACTATGAAAATTCCCACATGCACGCTATCCATTGAACCCTAATTCCGCCCGACCCGAACACCTTCTGCAGATAAAGCAGAATTGTACGCATTATTATTCAAAAGCGATCAGGTATTGTAACGTATATGGCTTTCCGTGCTTGTGTCTGAATATTATGAGGCGCGAATATTGACTTTGAAATGTGAAATATGTGAAGTACGTGTTGAATTCGTTCTTTAACTGCCATTCACAACATTTTTATGGTTACAAGGAGGCGTTTCACGGTGGATTTTTGGTGAAAAAATAAAATAAAGAATCTACGAGTTCAAAGTACATAAAAATAAACGTTAAAGATTATGTCATACCATCGCCAAAATAGTATGTATCCTATCATCTAACGAGTGTTTTTTATTTTAGGATTGGAACTTGTACAAAAAATTAATAGTCCTAATCTCAATAATTATTTCAATGTTCTACAATCTACATACACAAAGCGTTCCCTCTGCCGTGTGAACCATCTGTAATCGTAAACTGAAGCTCGATTCGAATCGATTTCAATTCAGAAAGGAAGTCAAAAGCATGTCCGACTTCGAGTAAAAAAATCTAACCTACAGACGTGACACGGCTTAGTCGCCATCAGGTTGCGCCGTGCGTCCCAACCCATTGAAATCTTTATTTAGCATTCTAAGTACCGGCGGCTTTAATTTTTACCTTCACTACAACGTCCATACCATATTCACCTCGCGTTCCCACCACACTTACAGGTATGTACCTAGTTAATGGTGGACTGTGTGGAGTGGATCGACCCGGTCGGATTTTATGCGTCGCGGTGACCGATCGATTTTGCGTCGTGCGGTCCAAAAGTTAGAGCTTAAATTGAGTCGTGGAAGTTGATGAGTTGTGACGTTTATAGATGAGGCGAGGCCGGGAAAAGTAGTTTGCATAGTTATGTGCGCGTTTATCTAAGCTATATCGGGCGGTAGCGTCGACATGGGCTCGGCATTTGACTGGGCGGATCGACGCTTCATACATGTCGGAAACACTTATTGTTTTCAAGGAAAAACGTTTGGTTCTTACGAGTAACAACGACCTTGTGTTTTATTTAAAATTATAGATGTATACGAGTAGGTACTAAAACACATTGTGAAAGTATCTTAAAAGTAAAAGTTATCATGAAGACATTTCTTATTCGCAATCATAGCTTAATATTTGGTTTAAAACATTGTTCTATATTCCATTTTGTAAAGTATCTTCTGTTAGAGACTAAATAAAGGACATTTTATATATAACATTAGTTTAAAGTCAGTCCGATTTAGTGTTAAAATATTACCCATTAATGCGCTATAATATTTTATTAAAGCAATCAATATCCTCAATCCAGCATACTAAATGCAGTACAAATTAGGCAGGTTCTCCGTTGTATTGACTCCATTACCCTGCGAGCTCGTATCAACTATTTATAGTGTTTGAGGTGCTTCATAAATATGCAGTAGTAGGCGCTCGCCTTGCCAACACCAGCTATTCAGACTGAAGGATTGTCGCCAGTTGTGAGCGGTGAGCGAGTAAGACTATGGCTAGGTTTCTTATAAAAAGATATACGCAATAGTAATCAATATGATTCCTGACGTATATAAGGCAATAACAATGTGACTAACTAGGTTTACTGCGTACAATGTACGTAAAAGATATACGCCGTACTATGTTTCGATATGGTTTCTGACGTATATAAGGCAATAACTTAGTGATTAGCTAGGTTTACTGCTGATAATGTGTGTAAAAGATATACGCCATACTATGTTTCGATATGGTTCCTGATGTATATAAGACAATAAAAATATGACTAACTAGGTTTACTACAGACAATGTGCGTAAAAGATATACGCCATACTATATTTCGATATGGTTCCTGTCGTATATAAGGCAATAACAATGTGACTCACTAGATATACTGCATAGTTTTAATATAAGTTTGTTATTTGTGTTTATGCCGCAAATAAAATAAAACTTAATTACCCTCTATTACCTTATCTTCTTTTAAGTCACCTTTACAAGAAAATATGTACATTAAATACTGATTGTAGAAATAGTTGGTAGAGTCGGCTAAAGTCCTATCCGAACACATATCTCAAAACCAACTTTAAAATAAGATAGTCTAGGCAAGTAACTGATTAATTTCTTTAAAAAATGTACTTAATACAATAATAATTATTATTAAGTGAGTGTTTTGAATAAAGTAATATCGATATGTATAGAAAAATCCACATTTAAATAAACAAATCAATCATTTATTACACCATCGATACTATATACTTTTAAAACCCTGAAAATTTAAAATTTTTGAGTGAATATTTTTCCTCAACTGCAGATTAACTAATGTTTAGAGGTAATAATTGAGAAACATAGAAAACAGATATTAATATTAGTAAACAAAACACTTACATATACAGTACACGTACAGCTCATATCTCATAAATATATAAAACATAATAACACATTAACACTATAGGAAACCATCCTTGTATACAACCTTATACGAAGTTAGAACGCAAACCGCCGCTCGCTCGTACGTTCGCCCGCTTCCTCAGCGGCACGCTTGGTTAGTTGCAACGCTCCGTGCGTTACCTCACTTTCAACAGAAACTTCGCGATGTATTTTCCTGTGCATTTTTTAGAGGATCGCTTTTGTAGGCTGTACTTGTTTTAATACTAAAGTAGTGTGAGATTTTCTCAATCCTGTTTTTACTAAGCGCTGTTTATTTTTTAACACTCCAGCTTGTTAAGAAAACTTGGAGTAAAAGATTAATATAAGTATATTTATTTTGTGTAAGACTCCTCGTTTTATAAGGCTTTAATTCAAGAAACTCATTTTAACTCAACGTGTTTCTTGAGAAATGTTAAAAAGTATTTAAGTTACGTAAAAAAATGTAACTGAAATAATCTTATGATAAAGTTTGAAAGTGCGACGTTGTAAGATGGTGTCATTATAATAAAAATAACCAACTTGACTTTATGTTTGTACATCCTTAGGTTAAGATTTCATTTAGTCTAAAAGACGTCGTAAAAGCACTTTTAAGAAACTGATTAAAAAATACGATAAAAACCGCCATGTATTTTCATAAACAACTCATGCGTTAGCCACATCAGGACAACATTTATTATTAACCGAAAATACGTAAACGTACCTGTAGGTTAGATTTTGACAATGAACGCTATCTTATCAGCTCACCCCAATACCCACTGATTGTATGGCTGTATACTCGCGCAACCCCATTCACGCGGTTGACATCTCACCTGTCAGTAACCTCCAACGATAGTTATCGAAAAAACCCATTGATTGTTGATTTTCAAAGACCGCCCCCGAACTATAAAGGATTGATAAACATATCAAAGACTTGTCCATTGTAGAGTAAGTACCGAACTTTTTAAGACATACGACACCTGCTTTTTAAGTCTCACGGATTCACTCATCTATTGTGATCACACAATCGGGACAAATATCGATTATCAGTATTCAATTTGAATCGAACGAGGGTTTATTGATGTTTACGAGACCTCCCATGAGCGATTATGACAACCAACAAAATTACACCCTAATATTTCACGAAAGAAATCCTTTAAGAACAACAACAATTTCTAACCAGTAATGGAATTATAAATGGAATAATTTTGTGAGCCTGAAATAATTTCAGAGTTTCTTAGCTTGTTACGAGAAACTTAAATGTATTTTTGTTTTGAAAAGTTGTAAATAAAACAGAAATTGCGTTCCGAGTTTAAAAGGTTACGTCGTTTCACACAAAGTTCTGTTAATCGGTTACCTAATTTTAGATTCCTTTTGTGGAGGTTTCATAACGTGTCAAAAATACTCGAGACTCAATACAGAAGGTCTTTAAGAATATGACGGTTCACGTGAATTGAAATGTTGCGTAATTTAATTTCAATTAAACAAGTTTCTTTTCGGAGATTCTAATTTTGGATTAGGCATTGGCAACATTGTATATTTCACCGTGGAAATATAATTGTGTACTTTTCCGTCGACGGTTACGTGTACAAGTTACCTCACTGTTATTTTTGTGTTGAGGAATAAAAATGGTGAATTATGTTTAGATTCTATTTTCCCCGTAGCTAAATTTTGTTCACGGTTTATCTCCATTATTTATGCAGAGACTTCTAGCTGGTTCACTATGTTTGTTTATTATGACGATAACGCTCAGCATTATCTGAGGTAAAATATATTAGAAAATCACAATATTCAATATTTGCAATACAATGTGACTGTGTACTTTTTCCTTTGTTTAAAAGTCGTAACTATTTGCCTATTATGTATATATAATAATCAAATATAAAGTGTTATATATATATATATAACACTTTATATTTGATTATTCTGCCATATAATAGTAATGTTATAATATATATTAATAGGTATAGCATTACTATATTAATTATACTTATTGTTCAACTCATTAGGTCTCTTAAAATTTCAGTTAAATCTTTGATGTTATTTGTCCATTAACAGTGCGGCTCTTCGTACTTACGAAAAGCAAATTCAAGTGGAAACTGGATTAAACATTTATTTTCACTCAATAATGCAATATAAGTTATACAAGAGTAAAAATCATTCCGTTATCTGCTCTCACTATGCAATAGAAAAATATCCCCATTGTTTAAAAGAAGTGATAATTAAATGAACCACAAGTGCGGGCCCGCAGTCAGCACGCACCGCAAGCACGTGGCTGCGGCGTGTGCGTGACGGCGACGTGACAGAGTGCCGATTAGCCCGCTGCCTGTCTCCGCAAGCTATTTGCGTACCTATAACCGTGATTGCCGTTTCTGTAAGGGTGAATGAGGTGAATTTTATGCGTTTTGACTTGTAAGTTTTTAAATATTTTGAACAAACTCTACAGTTATGCGAGTTGCGACACGGTTCCGATGAGCCCGCTGCCTGTCTCCGCAAGCTAAGTGAATAACTATTAGTGTGATTGTGCTTGCGGATTCTCTAAGGGTCAATTAATGAATTTAATTCGTTTTGAATTAGTAACTTTTAGATATTATATAACGTTGCAGAAGCCGATTAGCCCGCTGCCTGTCTCCGTAAGCTAGGTGAATAACTATTAGTGTGATTGTGCTTGCCGATTCTCTAAGGGTCAATTAATGAATTTAATTCGTTTTGAATTAGTAACTTAGATATTATATAACGTGTAAGAGTGCCGATTAGCCCGCTGCCTGTCTCCGCAAGCTATTTGCGTACCTATAACTGTGCTTGCCGTTTCTGTAAGGGTGAATGAGGTGAATTTTACTCATTTTCACTTTGTAGGTTTTAAGATATTTTGAACAGATTCTATTCCGAAATAAGAAGAAGAAGATATACTCCGAAGTGTATTTGCATAGGTGGTTGTTTTTTTTTGTAAGGGTGAAGAAGGTGAATTCTACTCATTTTGACCTTGTTAGTTTTAAGATATTTTGAACAGATTCTATATGCGACACAGTTCCGATAAGCCCGCTGCCTGTCTCCGTAAGCTATTTGCGTACCTATAACCGTGCTTGCCGTTTCTGTAAGGGTGAATGAGGTGAATTTTATGCGTTTTAATTTAGTAACTTTTAGATGTTATATAACGTTACAGAGTGCCGATTAGCCCGCTGCCTGTCTTCGCAAGCTATTTGCGTACCTATAACCGTACTTGCCGTTTCTGTAAGGGTGAATGAGGTGAATTCTACTCATTTTGACTTTGTAAGTTTTAAGATATTTTGAACAGATTCTATCGCGAAGTAAGAAGAAGAAGATATACTCCGAAGTCTATTTGCATAGGCACCTATAAGTATGGTTGTGATTGCTATTTTGTAAGGGTGAAAAAGGTGAATTGTACTCATTTTGAACTTGTAAGTTTTTAAATATTTTGAACAAATTCTACAGTTATGCGACACGGTTCCGATTAGCCCGGTCCCTGTCTCCGTAAGCTAAGTGAATAACTATTAGTGTGATTGTGCTTGCCGATTCTCTAAGGGTCAATTAATGAATTTAATTCGTTTTGAATTAGTAACTTTTAGATGTTATATAACGTTACAGAGTGCCGATTAGCCCGCTGCCTGTCTCCGCAAGCTATTTGCGTAACTATAACCGTGCTTGCCGTTTCTGTAAGGGTGAATGAGGTGAATTCTACTCATTTTGACTTTGTAAGTTTAACGATATTTTGAACAAATTCTACAGTTATGCGACACGGTTCCGATTAGCCCGGTCCCTGTCTCCGTAAGCTAAGTGAATAACTATTAGTGTGATTGTGCTTGCCGATTCTCTAAGGGTCAATTAATGAATTTAATTCGTTTTGAATTAGTAACTTTTAGATATTATATAACGTTGCAGAAGCCGATTAGCCCGCTGCCTGTCTTCGCGAACTATTTGCGTACCTATAACTGTGCTTGCCGTTTCTGTAAGGGTGAATGAGGTGAAAATTATGCGTTTTGATTAAGTAACTTTTAGATATTATAAAACGTTACAGAATTCCGATTAGCATGCTACCTGTCTCTACAAACTAATGAATGAGGTAAAGCAGTAACACATTGAAAGGTTTGAATTAATAGAACTTTATAGTGCCAGAAATCCTGCTGGCTATCCGCAATCTATTTTCATACCTTTAACTATCAATAAAAGAATAAACAGTCTTTCAAATAAAGTACCTACCATTCCCAGAACCACCATAAGTTTTCTAAAAACTATGCTCAAATTTAAAAATGCCTTAATACTCCGTAATATGATACATTTACCTTAACTATATTCCTATAAATGTCTATATTTTGCTCACCCGTTAGTATTTTTATTTAAGATAATGTTGGACAAAGTTCAATATCAAAAGTCAATTAACCACCCAAGGAGCAAAAAGTAGCTGTATAAAAGAACATAGAACATTCCGTGAAACACTATTTTTCTCTATAAAGCCTCTAAGAATGCATTATACCTATTGTTGTGGCGCATTTATATTA
>LQNK01001975.1:494178-538427 GCA_001586405.1 Phoebis sennae
ACATATAAAATGTGACAGACGATAGTGTACTGATTAGATCACTGCCTGTCTCCGCAAGCTATTTGCATACCTATAACCGTGCTTGCCGTTTCTGTAAGGGTGAATGAGGTGAATTCTACTCATTTTGACTTTGTAGGTTTTAAGATACATATTTTGAACCTATAACTGTGGCTGTGCTTGCCGTTTCTGTAAGGGTGAATGAGGTGAAAATTATGCGTTTTGATTTAGTAGCTTTTAGATGTTATATAACGTTACAGAGTGCCGATTAGCCCGCTGCCTGTCTCCGCAAGCTATTTGCGTACCTATAACCGTGCTTACCGTTTCTGTAAGGGTGAATGAGGTGAATTTTACTCATTTTGAACTTGTAAGTTTAGAGATTTTTTACACAGATTCTAGTTATGCGACACGCTTCCAATAAGCCGACTGACTGTCTCTGCAAGCTATGCAAACTATTTGCGTACCTATAACTGTGGATTTGCTTGCCGTTTCTGTAAGGTTGAATGAGGTGAAAATTATGCGTTTTGATTTAGTAACTTTTAGATGTTATACAACGTTACAGAGTGCCGATTAGCCCGCTGCCTGTCTCCGCAAGCTATTTGCGTACCTATAACCGTGCTTGCGTTTCTGTAAGGGTGAATGAGGTGAATTTTACTCATTTTGACTTTGTAGGTTTTAAGATACATATTTTGAACCTATAACTGTGGCTGTGCTTGCCGTTTCTGTAAGGGTGAATGAGGTGAAAATTATGCGTTTTGATTTAGTAACTTTTAGATGTTATATAACGTGACAGAGTGCCGATTAGCCCGCTGCCTGTCTCCGCAAGCTATTTGCGTACCTATAACCGTGCTTGCCGTTTCTGTAAGGGTGAATGAGGTGAATTCTACTCATTTTGACTTTGTAAGTTATAGGATATACACAGATTCTACAGTTATGCAACGCGGTGCCGGTCTTATATAAGACTTAAGATATTTCACCCAACGATTCGACACTTATAGACTAGACTAGTCATAGTCAGAGTGCCGATTACCGATTAACTCAAGACAAGAACAAGATAACTTAAAACAAGAATTTAATTATTACAAACATATTTCTATCTAATCTTCAATGAAGTTTAATAGATACACAGTTAAAATAGCAAGATTGTTGATTTATATACTTAATTGTTATAAAAAGTCTTTGAAGCTATCCAATGCATCGAGTCCACCGAACTGCTTTTCATACTAGTCAGTTGTCAATGAACGTAAGATGAGAGGGCAATTTTCATAACGACACTTGTAGGTAAATTCTATCTAAACCTGTAAATAATTATTGATAATTAGTTAGTAACAAGAATAAACCGTTTTCCAAATAAAATACCTACCATTCCCAGAAAGATTATAGTTTTTCTAAAAACTAAGTTCGAATTTAAAAATGTCTTAATACTTCGCAATATTTCCATATTACGGAGTATTAAGGCATTTACCCTAACTATGTTCTTATTTATCTGATAAATGTCTATTTTTTCCTCACCTGTTTTAATAGTTCATTAACAAAAAGTACGAATTTATTCAAGATAATTTTAGATCAAAGTTCACTATCAAAAGTCAATTAACACTCTATATCTTTTTCTAATCCACGCTATCTCTACTTAATAGAATTGCGACTTAACGTTACATGAAAGAATTAAGATATACATTGCGTTATTTCAATAACAGCTAAATAACATAAAATAACATGAATAGTTTAATAAAATCGAAACTGCGCGTAACTTGCGAAACAATCCGCAAACTCGCTAACTCTCGAAATAGTTTATCTTCGAACATTGCGGCGCAAACATTGAACAAAACAAGAACTTGTGACACCTACCTACTGTTTTACACGGATTCCTATCCTAACACACTTGAGTGTTTTGTCTCGTTCCCGCTAAGAAAATGAAGCGGACCAATGAGGGGGTGGGGTGACACGCATTTCCGTGCCCGGCTCCAATCATCTGCTAGAACAAAGGAGTCGCGATTGCTACTTACCTACGAGTAGCTACAGCCCAGGGGCTAAGTAAAACTACGTTCAGTCGCAAAAAACACCATGTGTTCGACGCACACTAAGGATGAAGCTGTGTGTACACGGGTACTGTACATGTTTTAGTCTAGCTTCCGATTGTTTCACATTTGTCACGATTGTAAGAACGACAGAGTAAATTTTAAAGAACGTTTATGAATCTATAATCTAAACTATAAGCTACTGAGTTTAATGTCTTAGCAATAGTAATTTTAATGTGAAGAGTTATTAATACACCATTTTAATTTATCACTATATAACTTCAAACTATACTTCGCAAACGTTTCAAACCAAATTACCTTACATATATTTCGTACAAGTAATAAGTTTATTACTGTATATCAAAATAGCATTACTCAAATTGAGAATAAATTCGCATCAAGAGACTATTTGTCATAATTATCCTCGTCTCAACGAAACCGAGTATTACACTTTAATTTGTTGAGAATACAAAAGTAAAAGAGGCATTATCCTGAATGACATCCTGTTACGGCTTATTTCGACTTCAGAATCCTCACGTCGTTAAAGGTACATTTTTCTTTCGCAGTGCTCATGTGTCGTACTCGCCGTATCCAAGGACCCTTCCTCCCGACTTTGTAATGCAAATCGAGCCTTATATGTCGGTAACAAAGCTGCAAATGTAATAATTTAATAGCAACGCGCTCGCTAAGACTACAATTTGACTATCGCGAATTTCCTGCGTACCTCCAACTTTAAAATGTTTGATGAGGCGTCGTAATCGCGACGTGAATTGTACTTTATATTTCCGTAAGAAAGTTTAGTTTTCCTTGGAGCTCGTTGAGACGGTGAAAACAAATCTGCGTAAGGTACAGGGTGTCGAGTAACTCGTGTTCTTACCCTCTCTCCTTTGTTCGGGCCGGAAGAGTACGCTAGAATTACATGCTCGAGTCTGATGTGCGCTTATTTTTTACAGCGGTGTATGGTGCTTCGAACTTAGTATAGTTATGCAGTTCAACGACTGAAGAAATAAGGGGGTGGTTGAGTAGGTAAACAAAACATGTTTGCAGTTTTGATTTAGGGAAAAACGAGAAAGCAATAGCTTTTATGAAAATAGAAAAGGAAAGTTTTGAGTGTACATCATTCTATTGTTCACAACTGGGGATCAGTGTCGCGCAACAACTTTTACTTTGCATACGATCAAATTTGTTAACATATTTTGTTTTTCTTGAATATTCAAGTTTACTTATAAAGGTCTAGCCTGCCCGTGACATCGCTCGCGATAACATATCCTATCATCTAAGGTATAAGCTAAACGTATACGAAATTTCCTCAAAACTCGTTCAGTACTTGTGACGTGACAACGTTGACACACAAAGTCACACATTTATAATATTAGTAGACTGAGTAAGATGTAAACGCTTAAAATGTTTGTATATACACACACTTAGTACATTTTACGTCCGTAATATTGCGATATCCCAAAGTCAAGAAAGCTTTTTGTTGATTTTCCGAAGGTCCAGGGTGATTGGTTTCCCCGAGTCGTCGGCACGCCGCGCCGCATACTGATATCCGGATTAAATTACTCAGCGAACTATTTTACACAAAACCAAGGCCATAATTAAAGTCGAGCGAAAATGGGGGGAATCAAACGTCTTATCTGACCAGCGAGAAATAGCGTTTCTTCAATGAATAGTTTCCGAGTCGGGGAGTGAGCGGAATAAATAATTATTACGGCAATCTAAAGTTGGTGTTAGTTGGAACCGATACTGAGATATCTAATGAATCCAAAGCTTGATCTATACATTAATGGATATTGTCGTATTATCGTCTATTGTGTGATGTTAGATGTTAAGCCGCAATTTGTTTCCAAACTATAGATATGTACAATATTTTTTAGAATTTCTATTAAGATTTGAGGAAATTCAAAAATTAGGTCTTCATAATGTAATGAACAAAAGAAAATTACAAGCATATCCGTATATAATACAACATTATGATAACCAACTGTAATTTCTATCGAGAGTTGAAGAAATAGGAAAATTATGCCTTCATGTAATCAACAAAAGAAAATTGCGACCACATTTATACAAGCAGTTAATTAATCGAAGAAATGTAATTAATTTGTATACATCCCGCATAAATCAATAGAAGGAAATACAATCCAGTGTCTGAAATAAACCATTCTTTGCATTGAAAGGGGAATAATCTCGGCATAGCAGGGGTTTAATCAGAATTCTGAATTGCTTTAAATCGAGGAAAACGCAGGAAATCTCTTTGTGTCGACAATTTCCTACATGCGTGCGGATACTGTTATCGGCGTAATGACTTCCCTTATTAATTCGCAATGTTGCGTCTTACGCGACGCCTTTCACTTACGCGAAGTACGCGACGCGCTGAAATGTGAAATCAACTGATACTATCTACAAACAAATTGGTTAGAAATCAATAAAATAATTTCTCTCATATACTGCGGTGTTTATTTTCCAATTGCTTGTAAATATAGTATTTTCGGAATTTAGCTACGTAGTAGTTTTGTTATTGTGACATTAAGTTTTAACTATATTAACATATACATAGCCTGGACTAATTTGGTTGCAAATATAGCTTTCTGAAATATACGAACGAACGAATTTCTCCATGTACATATATCATAGTAATATTCGGTTATAAGATATGTATTATTTATAAAATAAAATACGTCTTCAAAATATGCTCGCCCTAACCTTGTTCTTCGTTGTTTAACGATGATGATAATTAGAGGTTGCTAAATTAGCTTTCGTGAGACGTTCAAGTTCCTAGAACAATCCCAAAAAAGCATTTTATACTAATTGACCGAGATAAGCAAGGTCTCAGAGTTGAAATGTATCAGAGTTTGGGGCGGTCGAATAGGTGAATGTTTGTCTTAGGATATATGGAGTATAGTCTATCTGATCTTGATAAAATTTCGTAGGTAAAGAGAATAGATAGAGAATAGAAAAATCTTGAATACAAAAACGAGCGAAATCGGTGGGAGGGGGGTTAAGAAGGTGAAATAGGAGATTTTGATATGATTATGCCGAAAGTGGTTTCAATGGAAAGTATTGTAAATTGCATCTCCAGGACTAGCTTGGAGCAAGCCACTAGTTTACTTTGTATTAATTTCGAAAATCTTGATATCTCAACAACAATTACTATAAAAATATCCAGAGAAATATCCTAAAATAAATGTGGCAGTTTATTTATTAATCTATGACACACATTACAACTATCATTTCAGGAAAATCCTATTTGATGATGTAAAGTTAAAATTAAAAATGTATATCCTGAAACACTCCTAGCAAATTCAAAGTGATATGTAGGTAAAAAAATGTTATTAGGAATTATATCCTGAAGCATATTACATGCATCATTCTTTTAATTCAGTGCAAAAGTGAGGTATTATGTATAAACTTATTTTCGTTTCCTAAAACGAAATGCAGATACACGTTAAATATAAATAGGTACAGATACTTCGAAAATCTCTACCTGAACATACATTAAAATTTATTTATGTCTGTATCATACAAGATTATAAAACAAAATCCAAATCGATACTTTATATAGCGTGTATATAATCTCAAGGAAGAGGGCTCGTCGCCATAGCGGCGCAGTAAGAAGTTATTTTAGGGGAACATTGCGTCTTATCTTTACGGCAGGTGTTCCCCCAGTGGGACAAATTCGCCATATGTACCGACTTATGAGGATCCACGGTTTATGATAAGTTTACTGCCGTAGATAGGGTAGTATAAAGTACAGTAAAAAAGAGAAATATTAGCAATGTTTGCTGCTTAATATGAACAAAAGTAGAATATGATCCCTTTATGTTAAGTTAACGAGCATTTTATATAGTAGTGTTTATCGTTATTTGACATGTTAAGTGCAGCTAAAAAGAAGAAAAACGAGGTAGCTATGCAGCTAAAAACAATATAGCGATAGTTAATGTACATGTAAATCAATGCCTTATATAGCGTGTATATAATCTCAAGGAAGAGGACTCGTCGCCATAGCGGCGCAGTAAGAAGTTATTTTAGGGGAACATTGCGTCTTATCTTTACGGCAGGTGTTCCCCCAGTGGGACAAATTCACAATATGTACCGACTTACGTGGATCAGGAACTGTTTATGATGAGTTTAGTGCTTTAGATAGGGTTGTGTTTTAATATGTTGTGCCAAGCCCTGTTGTAAAAGTTAAAACAGAACATATACTACAACCTAATACACAACATATATATGTATTATATTTTATAAATATCGAAAAAATAATTATCAATTTATATATCCCTAGCCCCCAATTTAAACCTTAGTGTTAATATACACGGTATTGTCATGATAAGTATTGGTACGATATTAACATCTAATAAATATAAATGTTCTGAGACACTACGCTATCTAGTCCCAAACTAAGCAAAGTCTGTACAATGGATACTAGATAACTGATAGACATACTTAAATCTACTTTTTTGAGTAAATACATTAAATAGATAATCACCCAGACAGTAGAAGGTTACAATGTACATCACATAAAAATTTTCTACTCGTGGAGATCGAATCCTTCAGCGTCAGAGACTATTGCAACATTCACTGCGCCAATCGGTTCGCCAAATCTTAATCTTTAAATATTTTAAGTCAAGTCACTTTTCTATAAAAAAATATATTTTTACAATTTTCCAATCGGATTAGTTTCATTAAAACATAAATATTGTATTCAACTTCAAAATACGTTATACAAATAAATTTTTAATCCAACGCAATAATGCTATAATACTAAATTAATTAGAGCTATAAAGGGCGTACTGAATACATATATTTTGGTATAAATTAACGCGCAAGGTAACTTACGTAACGTAGAAACGATTCTCCTGACACGTTCCCGTTCAAAGCTACAAGATTTCTCATTAATTCACGCCACTTCACATGTAAGCGAAGTCACGGCGTTAATAAGCAATTAAATAGATTAATAAAGATATTTACGGTATTCTACCAATTTACTATTGAGCCTTTGATTCTCTTTGATCTCGGGAGCTGGTACAAATCATTTGTACGCATTGTTTTATTGTTTTCAAACATTCAACTCAGACTTTATTGTTGTAAATCTAATATATTTGTAGTGTTAATATTGCGAAACGTTTTTAATAACTTCGTGAATATTTATTTATGTATGAAATACGCCTTAAGTCTAAACATGTTTAAACGACGACAACGCAAACACGTGTTAAGATTTTGTTTAAGGAAAAACATTTTGTTTCGCAGCTTAATCTAATCTTCATACTTTAAAACTGTTTACTTGTTTTCTTGGCATACACCTTATCAAAATTAACTTGTATGTTTCAAAAGTATTTAAGAGGAAACAGATGTGGACACCGTCATTATTTAATATACACAAATAATGTAATTACTTCAATTATATCTACAATTCTACAAAGGCTATAAATAAGATTAAAACGATTGTATTCTATTGCCGTCGATACTCACTTTCTTCAAAATGTAAAATGGGTTACGTATAAGCGTATAATATTTGTTGCGGAGCGGACCTGAAATTCCAGACGTTTGCTCTTTGTTTCATAAAAACATACACAACTTTGTGAAAACCTAAACATTGAAATAAACTGTTGCGCACGTCAGTTAAATAAAAATTACGCCAGAGACGTCCCCAGGGAACGGTCTCATTGTGAATGTGTCCACAATGAGCGCGCCTGATTGGCGGAAGGATGTTCCCACTAAATAAAAAATATCGTCGCGTCATTTCGTGCAATTTTCGTCGAATTTTCAAACGATAAAACCTGTCATTTCGCTGTTGACGCGCCTATAAAATATTCATGCAGACGCGAGATGAGCGATTTTTTCTTCGATTTACGCGTCGAAATAAGATGTCATTTTCCGTGTCATTAGCGGCGGCTCGGAACGTAGCGGCACTATTTATACGCAAATACAATAAAAATGACGCCCGGCAGATCGACTGCTTGACACGCCATTGATAAATTGCGGTCTTTTCAAATTTTATATCATTTTTTTCCGGTACCTTTCTTCTTCATTTGCAATTGATTGCCATTTTGGGGTTTGTTCTGATATGACAGTTACGCATATTATGTAAATGTCTGCGTGAAGAATGAAACGCTTTTAGTGATCTTTTTTGGGCCATTAAATAATGACTGGGTTCAGTAGCATCTGTTAAAGAAAAATCATAATTGGTATCTTACCTTCATATCACTACGTTATAACAATAACATATCCAAAATCATTTTTGATAATTGTAGAGTTATTAACATTATTCAGTATAATATTTTATTGTATTAAGATTCTACTGATATAATAAACGTGAAGGTTTAAATGAGTGTCTGGAAGTTTGTTTGTCAATCGCGTTGCAACTACTGCGCGAATTTTGATGAAATCTCGAATAGAGATAGCCTAATAGGTTTACCTGTTCTTAATAAGTTTACCTGTTAAATTAAAACTAGCTTATATATACTCGCGATATATTCGGGGTCTATAGATTAGTCAAAGGTATATTAGCCTAATAGGTTATATACCTTTGACTAATCTATAGACTCCGAATATATCGCGAGTATATATAAGCTTGTTTTAATTTAACAGGTAAACTTGTTTCACAGAATTATATGCAACCTCGAAAATCCTCAAACCACTAATTCCATTCCAAAATTACGGCTCGAATCACGATATTGCGATCCAAATATGTTCGGTTAGCAATAAGATGAGTGCAGGTGTCGGCACTCGTACGTTATAGCAGTAAATTCGATCGGAATAAAACTCAGATAGTGGGGACTCGTTGAGCCATCTCTTTGTGGCGAAATCGGGCGAGCTGGTTTATCTCACCCGCTCACTTGCTCGGTATCGGCAAAGGAATCTAGACTGATAATCTGTAAGGTTGCAATCACTGGTAATGCTGGCGTGACTGTTTTGAATATCGTTTATGGAAATATTCCATTTTTATAAGTTACAATGGAAATTGTCGGGGTTCAGAAAATGTTTGAAATAGATGTTTAATACTGACGTCTAGTATAAAAAATACACTCTTTGTCATAGAATTCAGTTTAACTTCATTTCAAGATTATTTAGAAAATAGTTAGTAATTGTAAACTAAATGTGTTGATATGCTACTTCTTACCTACGCTAATATTATATAGAGGAAAACTTTGTTTGTTTGGTTGCAAATTTGCAATGAATAGGCTCGAAAACTACAAGACCGATTTTAAAAATTCACAATTCGAAAGGTACATTATCCATGAGTAACATAGGCAACATAAAATTATGCTACGAAAGCAAAGCCATCTGAACAAGTGATCACCCAATCCATTCTAAAGAAAATTGTCGTTATGAATAGATATTTTTAAAGCATATAACGTTATCAAAATTCAAAATGTTCGTACCTAACTTCTACAAAATTTTAAAAACACTATTATTATTATACCAAAAACTTCACGAAAACTAAATAATTTACCAAAATAATACCCATTCAGTATTCGGGCGGCTTATTCGGCCCCACATCGGGCGCCAGCGACAATATTGCGCTGCCCGTGTCCCCGACTAATCCAAGGATTCATTTATTTTTGACAACGCAATACGATTTTATCTCACGGCTTCTGATGCTGTTTGCCGTCTGTTATTATGCTCCCATATTCGGACTACTTATTTATTTACTTTATCACCCCTTGTTGGGGGTTGACTTTTAATAACCCGCGTTTAGTGGCTGATTCAATTTTGAGATTTCGGAATACGTTAGCGGGTGGGAGTTTCATCAATTTTTGAGTGTTTGTTTTTGATAATGCATTAAATGGAAAATTAAACTTCTTTTTGATAGCAATTTTTATATAATTCCTAGACAAAGAGGTAATAAATTTGATTTCTAGTTTCATAGTTTTAACAAAACATTAAAAACACTGTCTATTATGTTTTAATGAACTGTAACGCATATTCTAGCCTAAGTATTATATGAAAACTTTTAAGTATATTATTATTTATTTTAATTTTTTTCATTAATATCAAACAAATACTCACTCAATAGGTTAATACGAATTAAAAAAAAAATAAGAGTATTTGAAGACTAAAACAATGGCGATATGTAAAAGAACGTACATATTTTAGAAATTAAGATCGCAGGGCCAAAGCTCTCACCAAGGCACATCAAAAGAACCAAACCTTGATGGGGTTATATCGATTTAACAGAGTTGC
Source organism: Phoebis sennae (assembly GCA_001586405.1). Classification (NCBI taxonomy): domain Eukaryota; kingdom Metazoa; phylum Arthropoda; class Insecta; order Lepidoptera; family Pieridae; genus Phoebis; species Phoebis sennae. Next base: position 504,378 of record LQNK01001975.1, read on the forward strand.
TTAGGCAACCTTAAAATCAGCTCAAAGATACCACGGGAATTCAACGGTTAACAAGCAAAAATAAAACTTAATCCTTTTAATTAAACTTTTAAGTCTTGTATTCAAATATTTTCCCTTCAATTTTAAATATTATCAAAGCTAAAATTTATGTAAGAAGATCCCTAAAAGTTGCGATATATTTTCGATCAGAGGCATTGTCTATACAGCATGTCAGAAATTTGCATACCTTATTAAACTCCTGACGCGGACGCCAAGATAAAAATGAAAATGAGACACCTCAACGGAAGGAACGTCGAAATACTCACGGAACAATAGTTATTTTGGGTGATGAAAAAAGCGAAGGTTTTATTATGGAAAATACGGGTAAATACTTTGCATTTTCTTTATTTTCACCGTCCTCGAGCAAGAGATCTGTTTTTTAATTATCGTGTTTGGCAATTAGTTTCGGGAAACGGCCCTTTTTTCCCTATTTCCTCCCATTCGCAGACAACTTGTCTACGCTTAATGAGGTAATTTATAGTCTAAATACAGCCGCGCCTAAGTTCAAATTGGAGTTTTTCTTTTTAGCCTGAAATGGATTCGTTTGAACTTAGCGGATACTTTTTTGGTGACCTCGTTAGTTTTAAATATCATTTAAAAGATTAAAACCTGAAATCAAATAAAAGAAATAACGTCCACTTATTTGCATAATATTTGCTTAAAGCCTTTCAAGTCTAAATTGAAATAATTACTGTCGCAATTCTAAATAAAAGACAGTTACATCTGCATTTTCGAGAATGATTTTGCTTGACGTTTGGCAAGAGATGTTTTAAATAAATGAAAACATTTAAAAAGTATCCATAATGACCACGCTTAAATTGAAAATTCATTCTGTGTTCCACTTTTTGTACTTTTTGGATGTTATGAAATTTCGTTCTTTCAAAACAGTCGTTCCAAAATTTTGATTAATAAGCGTACAAAAAGGCTTCGGAGTTCTCTTTAGTGCGGTTATAATTAGGCTCGTAGCGAGAGATTTGGTTCAGTGTCGTGTATAATTCTTAGTATGTAGTTTAAAAAACCTTATCCCAATACATTGAAACCTAATTCGTCGGGGAGGCGTGCTTTGAAGTGGGCAAACAAATTGCGAACACTTGACAGGATTCCAACGGCGCTGTTCCCCAAATGACACGCCGACAAGAGCTGGATTATATCGATTCAAGCCGCAAGAAGTAGAATGAATGACCACGAATTTATTTGATACCGTGTGTTGCTAATAGTGTTACATGTTATTCATAGGGTGGTTATTTACTTTATGTTTATGGACTTGTAAATATTATTTATATGCAAGGTGTAAGTTAACGTGAGGTCTATAGTAGTTCTTTATTGATTTAAGTTATTTCTTTTGAGTCATATTCAATCCTTGAAAATAGAGCTGAAGTAAAGTAATGTCTTAAAATTGGTATTTGAATAAAATATAGATGTCATTTAAAAATCATGATATCTATTGAATATATCAATATGTACTTGACAAAAACTGATTCTAATTCACAATGTAGGAAGTAAATTCCACTTCAAATGTAATAGAATTTTGTTTGATTTAGTACATAATATTAGTATATTATAACATGTCCTTTGAACATGCATACGACTATACATGATTTCAGCGAATCTACGAACAAATATAAAAAATGTACTACAGAAATACCTATTTCTGTATATCCATCCATACGTGTATTGTCGTTAAATTTCCACGCGAAAATCTCATACAATTTGTAACTGTTTCAACAGATGTCTTACAAGTACCAGATCGGGACGTACAACCGCAGTGCCCTTGTTTTTTACGGAGGGTGCAAGTAATCTGAGCACCTATCATGTGGAGTAATTCCTACCCCAGTATTAGTGTCCTCGATTTAATGGGGACAGCTATTTGGAGATTTACAATTCTATAAAGTCGTCTTTATTGCCGTAGGTTTAATCTGAAATATTAAAATGTTTGATTGAATTTTTTGTGTACTTAAATTGATATTTGTAAGTTAATTAATTGTAAATCTAAACATTGTTATGCTACCTTATCATAAAATGTGTCATAAAATCGTATCGTTTATTTTTTTTACGCTTCACTCTTTTAGTAAGTAATTTAATACAAATACAAATATTTGCTTTCGCGACACAATTAATAAGATAATTAAGAAAAGCCAGACCCATTATCGAGGAAGCTTTCGTCAATCTACAAGAGTGGCTCAAATCAAGGAAATTAAAATTCCCAAACAGAGGGCATTTACACGAAATCCCGGCACTAAAACTCATATATATAGCTCGGCGGGCGTTGTAAAAAATCATTGCCTACCCTCGGCCCCAGCGAGGGGAAAATCTAATCTGTGCATTTTTTGCGGGACCGCGATGCCACAAAGAATTTCATTTCCCACTGTTCATCTATCTCTATTTCAGTGACGGCTCTTGTTCTTCATCTTGCCCCCCGCCCGCGCCCTCCCACCCCCGCGAGGCCCTCAGCCGTTTTTTAGACTTCCTCGATTGGAGATAAGGTTAAGCGAACGTCTTATTAGTGTTTTGTACGAGTAGGAATACGACATTCGCAGTCTCGTTTTAATTTATTACGGCTGCAATGCCTGTCTCCGGTTTTTGTACTGATCCTGATTAAATTCCAAACATCGTGACTAAAAAAAAGCAATGAATAGGAAACCAGTTCTTACTTCTTAAGACTTCCAAGTGTTTACGATCTCCTCATACACACTATGTATTCTAAACAACAATAATAATAACCTTATGTTCCAAACATTTAATACTGCACATTAGTAACGCATCCTACGGAAGCTACCAATCATAAAAATTAAATAAATGATCGATGTCACACGAGTTTATCATAATAATGGATAACAAAGAAATCGATGAGCGAAAGTTAAACTATAATTGTGTTCCTACCACAATCAAAATGAGCCTCCACGAAAAACAGCATTATACAATTGTATACAATTGACATTCAAATCTGTGGACATTGCCGCTTTGTGCCTTTATTGCCACTTATTGACGCGTAATTGTCAATAAATTCCTACGGGATCGGAACTTAATGTGGGTTTGGGTGAAAAAGTTATGTTTTATTAATATTTTACGAGAGCGTTTAGTGCGATAAGATCTGTCGTTGGGAAGTTTTTTCTTTCAATTTCCGTCACGATTTGTAGACTCATTATTGGTGCGGCGATGGGGGCGATAGGGGCATTGGTCGCATGCTATCGGACGCGATATTATCGTATCTTAGAGACTTTCATCGGGGCTTTCGATTGTCCCCGTCTGCTTTGTACCTATGAAATGTTACTTTAATGACATTCGCGGGAGTTTGTAAACTGTTATATTAAACGCGGAGTTATTGATTTATCACACAGAAATATTCGAAAATAACATAAAAAATTAGACATGAGACAATTTTTTACTGTCTGTGAACGCACACTATTTATCTGGAATGTCTTTATAAATTCCTGAAATAGAGTCTATAGATATACAAAAAATCTAGGTACAATCTCCGTCACTACAATCACTTCCCGAATAAGCTAAGAATACATCTATGATTTACAAAATTGTTCGAACAATTCCTGCCCCATGACATCAAAATATCCAAAATTCAGTATATTAAAGCGCAATAAGGCAGTATTTATGAATGTGTGTGTGTGTGTGTGAATTGTTGTGATGTCATATGTAAGGATTAATTCAGGGCACGTCGTCGCGATATCTGATCTTGGGGTCCTGTAGGGGCTCTCTGATACGACGCTTATTATTTACTCGACCATATCATTTCATGATGAACTTCGTGGTTATTTCAGCAAATTGATCGCAAAATTGCTTTATAGCGTTATTGAAACTCAGGCTTTAATATAAGGTATTCAAATTAGCCGTGTAAAGTCGATGTTTTTGATTTTTCATTTTCATTGTCTCTTACATTCTTTTCCAAATCTTTCCAAATTTTTTTAAGATAATTCAAAGCATACACTTCTTAGTCGGTTTTCCTGATATTTAATAAATTACATCAAAAATAATTTCATCAAGAATGTTTTTTAATAAATCAACACCCGCTTACATGAAACCGAGTTGGCCAAACATTTGGTTAGACAAACGATGCCGTCACGATGTAGAACGCAGTCGGTACAAGATAAAGCTTATTATCCACGTTGCTCTGATGACACTATCTACCCTCAATCAGAAGGGCGATGCGTAATAGAAAAATGGCCGTCATTGTGAATTAAACACTGTCAACTAAAATTGTTTTAACAAGGTATGCTTACAATCCTTTCCTTACTAATATTATAAATGCGAAAAAAACTCTGTATGTCTGTTTCTGCTTCATGCTTAAACTACTGAACCGATTTGGAATAAATTTTTTGAGAAGATTTGAAACCCGAGGAAAGACATAGGCTAGATTTATTCCTGATATTCCACGGGAATAGGAGATTTATGTGGCTGAAACCGCGGGGCACAGCTAGTGTAGAGTAAACGATTGCTTAAAGGTAATATTTCAATGCTTTGAACTTTAGTATCTAAGGATGACGAAAATAGTTTCCTACATTACTTTGATTGAAGCGACTTATCCGCTAAACGCCCACGAAAGGATAAAAACGTATTTCATAGAGTCTTCGCTGTCATTCAAAACTATCATTTCAAAGGTTGGTCAAGTCGTGTATCGTAAATAGAATGACATCAAACAGCATTTTTTTTTCAATCATCAAATTGATCTATCCGCGTGCCATCTGGCCCGTGAGTAAAACGCTTTCGAGCTCCGTCAGCCGAGGAATTAATTCATATAAAACACATATCGTTTCGTTGAGACCAGCCTCACTCGATATACGCTCGATTTCGAGACATTGTTGATCAAATGTGATGGGTTTTATAATTTTTTTGATGGTTTACTACTATTGGAAATGAAATAGATGGATTACAGTTTGAAATCCAAAATATACGCTGACGGTTGTACTAACACACATCTAATCTTTTGTATTAATACTTATTATACAACTCTCTATAAAAAGGTTTTTAAAATAGAAAAAAAGGAATTGTTGCCAGTATATTTGTCAACTCCACGTTGGTAATTTGAACTTTTTAATTCCGCATTAACAAAAAACCAAATGAGACTTTTAAAATAATGAACACGTATGGCTCGTACGATTTTAAAGCCTGGTCAAAACGCTGCATCAAAAGTTATTGTGCATAAAAATACTACTTTTAGTTAACATATTTTTAACAGAAAGCTACAAAACATTTCATATTCTGGCTGTGGAAAATTGTTACTTTTCCTGGCGCAAGCCCGGGCGTCTGGCGTAACGTAGGGCGGGTACACACGTGCGCTCATCAACTAATGGTCCGTGCGCGCATTTGAACCGAGCCTACACTCACAAAACAACTGGCTGACTATAGTCGCAGGCCCGCTTTCGGCGAAAAATTATAACGTGTAAAACACGGCCTCTCCTTGCATTCCGCGCACGGGATTTTTATGAATAGCGCGATTATTATTCGCATTTTAAACTCGAATGCAGCGCTATTCTCCCCGAGACGTATATAGCAATATTCGTAACGAGTTTTCTCAACGCTACTACCTAATTTCAGGTCGAGGGCGGCAGCGGTGCGATGAGTGTAGATTGCTATGCGGTGGCCCGCTCGCGTCCATTCGCCGTGCTCTGCCGAGCTGCGAGCTATGGACTATGGATTCAAACACGATTGCAAATTTATTAACAGCGAGTCGCCGGTCCGCGGGCGCACGTACGCGTAGTTGTTTTCGCTCTTGGTGTATTTTTTTCTCGACGTAGCTGCGCTCTCCCCTTTTGTTCTCAAGTGGACCAGCTGTCATTATACGCCATGCTACTGTTATTTTTTTCGACGTTTTTATAGAGTTTTGCGTCGAGAGGGCGTTCCGTTCGGAAAAATGTTCGTTTTGCGTGCGTCCTGAAAAGTTTGCGTGTTGAGTGACGTCGACGCCGTCGATTGTAAATGAGTTATGCGATTTCATTTCACATTTAATTCTCGCATAGTTCGAGTGTGCTTTGTTTGTAAACCACAATACGCACGTCGAGATATTTTAATACAGTTTAATAACAATTTATACTTGAAAGAGAAATCGCGCAACTGATCGTCAAACCCCACAATTACACGACCGAAATGTAACATGTGTCATTGCAGTTTTCAAGTGGATTCTGTTTGATAATTTAAGCGAACCCTTTCAGCTGTGGGTCCGTGGAGTGTGTAATCAATGAAAGACATAGTTTGCATCTACATTCGTGTAACGAGAATGTTTATTATAGTTTGGGTTGAGTAACGCACACATTGCCTTATTGAAATACAAATTTTAATTACGCCATATCATAGTCATAGCCATAAAATTGCCAATAAAATAATATTTCCTATTGTTGCTTAGAAAATTTTCAATAAACAACTACATTTACAGGTATTTTGTACCAAGAAGTTAACTACATTGTTCATTGTTTTCAGTTCACACTCATAGCAACGAAATGTTGAGATATGAGATGTCATCAAATAATGTTTTCTTTTGTTAAATCCGTTACTCGTAAGCGGTGTCTTTATAAGTGGTCCATTCGTGAGACTCAGTACATTCCCTTGCATACAAATGAGTCTGAGTCACGTTTTTCACGCGCGACTTATAACTAATTTATGTTAATTATACATGAGTAAGACATAAATATGAGTATCACGTACTGGCGTGAAGTTTCTCGTCGCAAGATGGACAATAGGATGTTTCCTTGTATCTTGTACAATGCTTTGGAATCACCGTTTCGGGTCGGGAAATTATGTAAAATTTTCCCGATTAAGGATAAAGATTACTAGTGTTATCGTTCTAGTTCAAGTAAGATTCTTAATATCAAATATTGTATTATTTCTCATCCCTTTTTAGTTCCTTCTCTGTCATTTTATTTTATTCTAGGGATACTCTCTTGTGGTATAAATTGTTTTTTTTTTGCACAAAACTTTGAAGATAACTATGGGCGGAATATCTGTTATGATGTGGAAAATACCTATATTTTATCACCTATTCAAGTACAAAAAATATTACCGTGAGCAATAAAATAGCACAGTTTACATAAAAGTAAGCACATAATAACTGCATAAGTATTTTCCTCTTTTTTCATTACCTCATCGGGTTCACAGACCTCTATATTACTTTAGGGCTGGGACTCAGACTGTACTCTCAGAGTCTTCTTTTCCAGCGTCTTATCGTTTTGGGACATCGATAGCTCAAAATAAGCCTTAAGAATCCCACACAGTTGATTTCTAACTTTACATAAATACTCTAAAACCAATTTAAACGACACATGACAATCCTGTTCTTCACGCATCATTACATCACAGGGTTCACAGACCTGCAGTTACATCACTTTAGGGCTGCGACTCAGACTGTAGTGTCAGAGATACAATAGAGCATTCCCGGCGTCTTATCGATCTGGGACGTCATCGATAGCTGCAAAAAGCGTGTCAGTGTGGCGGGACAAAGCCTTTGTGGGCGCCGGACGCCGCCCGCGACCATTGTTTACCCCGTTCCACTCGAAAAGTGGCGATTTAGACGTCTACAGACCTTAGGTACTAATTCGATAATGAATCGAATTAGCCATTAGGTTATCGAGATAATTTTAGAAATTTTGAAGATTCCTACTTGAAAAGTTTATTTTTATTTTTCAATAAATATTCGTAATTGGTACCAACCAGTACAGAGTCACAGTGAGTAATTTTCATAACTCTCATTGAAGATATAAAAGTGTTATTCTTATTATTCTTACTTACTTTTAACGGGAAAAAAATTCAAGCATATTTTTTTGGTATTTTTGCTAATAATAGATATTAGCTTTGTCGATAAGAAAAATATTTCGAAAGCTATAATTCTCTCCTACAGTACGATAAGCAATTATGATAATAATAATATTAAGACCTACGTTAAACGAATATCCAATTTATAATTTAACTATTATCTTTACCAAAAATACATGTCCTTAAGTTCCAATAATACGTGTAGCGAAATATTTAAGGCTTAAACATATTACATAAGTACATAATCCCGAGAATGCTACCCTATCTAGCGAGGGCAAACTTACTTGAGGCGACGAAACTCCAAGATGTTTTCACTCAAAATAATAACTTCCAAGTAAATTTTTTGCGAAACTCGGTGTAATGGATTGTTGGGAACTTCGATAACTTGCGGAAGTTGCTCTTCGATTTTATTTTGCTAAGGAATTTTTTAGCCAATTTCTCTCGAACTTAGAAATCTTGCAGTCACCCTTCAGTGGCTGGCGCCCCAAGATTCTGTTGGTGGTTATCGTTGGGAAATGTATTATGAATGCTAAATTGTTTTGGTGATAATAACAATAATGATTTTAAATACTCATATACTTTTATTTTATTTCTTCATATTTAAAATCATACTTTTCATTAAAATACATATTTTGTAGTCAAAGCATTTTAGAAACGTCTATTTAAAAATCTTACGGTAATCATTGCATAGCAATAATGCATGTTAATCAAATAAATAATAATACATAGGTCATGTCAGTTTCAAAGAACATCAAGTTATTAATGCTATCTCTATAATATAATTAATGCAAGCGTAAAAACGACAGTCACTGTAACACAACATTTAATTAACGTAGGTATACCCACGATAAAGATTGCGGCCGCGTTCAAAGGGAACAATAATGACCGCAATTATGAGTTCCAATCACTCCATAATGAGCGTTAGATGGCTTGTCAGGTCCAGCATATTCGTAAATCGAATAACTAACGTTTTCTACGAGGTCGTAACCCCAGTCTCTGCGCTTGGCACTTTCATGACGCGTAAAACAAATACCAATACGCCGCAAGAGGCGCTGGGGTGCGAAACTTAATAAAATTCATGTATCGGAAACTTATAGCCGTGAAATATTGCGAGGGCACAACCCTTGGCTTTCTTTTAAGAATAAAATCACTTCAAGATTCTACAAAGTTGGCTAATAAAATTGACGCTATGATACGGAAAACGAAAACATTTTTATCGCATTCGTCTGTCTGTCAAGTTCTATTATTCACTGTTTCTTTTTTGATAACTTTGAGTTACCTATTTCATATTATTTATACGATGCTAAATAAATTATTCAAGTAAAACAATTTGTTTATTTATTTGCAACTATTTAAATAGTGAACTTCACCCGTTATTAGCCGCAAGATTAGCAAGGAACGAGACACGTTGGCACCGCCCACATCAGCATTAAAATAAAAATAAGACTGGTAATAAATAGCCGCTTACAAAGACAAGATATACGGTTATAGCTGGTCGCGCGTGCCCGGCCCCCGTTCCTAGACGTATTAAAAACAATCACTTTTCTATTGCATACGTACTTCGTCTGAACGATCTAATAAAACGTTATTTAAGGGATGGACGGTGATTTTAGAGATGATTTTACATAAAAATAGATAAAACATTAATTTATATAAAATTTTATCGTTTGTAAAAATATCAATAAATAAGAAACTTAGTTTTGTCCAAAATGGTCTTTGCCACATTTAAAACACAATCCTTTGCGCAAATGCGAACAATTACTTTTCTGCACTTATTTATATAAGTTATAAGTCACTTTCATTCAGGTCTATTTAAATGTCATCTTGCCCCACGCTATTGGTAAAAACATACTTTAAAAAGGTCAGTTAGGCGTAAAGAAGCAGATTTAAATAGCGAAATGTTAAATTAACATTCCTGCAACTATATCAACTTTTAAAACTCTAATTTCCTTCATTCTGACTTCATGGGCGTTTAATATGAAATTCTCAATTGATATGCTCGTTTTATTTATTATTCTTATAGTCAAAAATAACTAAGTTAAAAGCTTCTCAAATGGTTTACCTAGCAAGTTATAGTTGAAAAGTCAGGTTACCCCACGCTATCGGTCATCGTAGATCCCTTCAAAAGGTCGTGCTTCGAGCACCAGAAATAAATAGAAGGCTTCAATCGACGTCAACCCCTTACCCTTTCATAGCCCAGGTGATAGATGAATGTTCTTCATTACGTTGTGATATTTTGACAAAAAATGCGATAGAAAATATATTGAGGTAAACTTGACACAAATTTGTTTATTATTTTTCAGTATGTTGTTTAGTTTTTCAATATGAAAATGCTGAATGACTTCTGATGTATAGTTACACATTACAGTTATCGATATTTAATGCAGTTAACTTCTTTCAATGTTTCTTTTTTGAAGTTTTTTTTTATGTTACAGGCAAGTGGGGCATGCGGTCCACCTGATGTTAAGTTTTAGTTTCCTGTTTCTTTTTCCAACATAGTAGGTACCTATTATGGAGAGAAAAAATTTGTGTAAGTATATATGTGTAATGTTTTCAAACAAAACTGAGTGAAGTGCTTTCAAAAATTCTTTTACCATTAGGAAGCTAAATATTCACCGAGTGCTTATGACATATTATGCTTACATGCCTATATTACGAGAGCGAAGCCCAAATAATTTCGAATCTCACTCAACAATGCATACAAAATATAAAATTGTGTTATATTAATAATAATTAAATTTCTCAAAGTCAGTAAATCCAAAGTAAATTGTAATAATGTTGGCGAGACCCCGAACGGTCCGGAAGCCCGCACTCACGCGACACGACTTACCCATTATTTCACTACTCCATGACGTAAACGTCTTTAAACTTATTTTTTCTCATATATTTTAGGTGAAAATCGTTTTTTATTATTAAGGAATTAATTATCTACGTATACTTTTCTTTCGTGTTTTTTAAGCATGTAAATCGTTATACGCCACGTGTTGCTAAGTTTTCAACTCTCATTACAGCCTCCTTGATTGTTTTTGTTGTTTTCTTACTTTTAACGAATATCACAAAACAGTTAAGAAGTAATCTATGTCTCTCTATTATACCCTGTACACATTTAACAACAGAAGTCTATATAGGTATATTTTTATGACCGAAAAACATACAAACTTTTATATTCATGTCTAACGGTAGTTCAAGAACCACACTAAAAATGCTGAGAAAATATTGATAATAATTTTGAATATCCCGTAACAATGTACCTAATGAATTGATCGCGTGCTGGCCGAAGGGATGCATTCGGATGCATTAGCGCCGTTTCCGGGGTCTCCCTAACAAACTTACACTTTTTGGGACCCCATAAAAATGCTAACACAGACATAAATTCCATGGAAAAATATTCATGACGTAATTTGCTTACTTAGGAGCTGTAATGATAGCTGAAATGATGGTTTTCCGGGTGTTAACAGGTTAATGACTTTAGTTTGTTATAATGTAGCTAATCTTCATTTTCTAAATATTTTTTAAAATCGTGTTGATTATAGAGGTAACATCACTTTATTTGAAGATGTTCAAACAAATTCTTATGTCTTTAATTTTACTTGAAAATCATGAGGGTAAAATGATTATAAATATTATCATTGTCTACAATATAGATTAACTACATATATGTATTACAAAATAACTATATATAAACTGAATCATAAAGATAAGTTGTCACTAGTATTGAAATTATATCTGCTACTATTATCAACTTGCCATTTTGAAAAATTATTCAATAAACAATTAAAAAAAATACATACAACAATTATGTAAGAAAAATCTTTGGAATTTTACGTAAGTAACAAATGCAATATTAAAAAAACCTGATTAAATTTTAAACCGTCCCAAATATTCAATTAGGCCGTAAACTTTGTGACAATTTGTCATTAACATACCCAAAAATACTTTTCAATTCTCGTTCTTGAGGGTAGCTTGATAGAAGGGTAGTGTTTCCTCTTCCTGGGGGCCGCGGGGGGAGGGTCCTCTTTGTGTTGCGATAACCGGAACCCGAGGGCTCGAAGGACCGAGGGTAATGTCAACCGTGAGGCATTTTTTAAGTTTCTTGCCAAAGTGTTGATTATTCTCGCTGTTGGTTTATGGTTAATGTAATTAGTTGTGCGTCTAGAAATCATGGCGCAGGAATTTCAACAGTTTCATCTAAATAAATGCGCAGTGAAACTAGAAATTACTGGAACTGCAGAACTGTTCATAAGGAAAAAATATTTAAGTTATGAACGCTAGTGAATAAAAATTACGATAATTAAAGGCTAGAAAACTTGAGCATCAGACTAAATTTTTGGTTTTATTGCAGGGTGAAAAGTTACTAAATATTGCAAACTTCTTGAAAATTGTAAACAAATGCAGCTTTTAATCCATAAAATGAAACTTACGATATGTATAGTTATAAGTTAGCATATTTCTAAGAATTTCCCGTTGTTCCATAAATATACAGTTAAGATTAAGTATAGCTAACATCACATATTCGTTAGCTTCGAAACTTTGTAGTTGTATGTGTTCATGGGCTGTGGTCAGTCACTTAAGATCAGGTGAACAGTATGCTCCGCTTGCCGAAAAATCGCTATATTTAATCATAATTTCGAATATTTTAAAGACAAGACAATTCGTTTCACCTTTTCCAAGTTCCAAGAGGTTAATTTTACGTAAACAAGTTTTAATTATTTTATCAACTTGGAATGTTACTCTTTAAAATACTGAACTAGCGCGACATTTAAATACTTCTCTTAGCCGTATGAATCGGGCCATCGGCTGCAAATGGCTACTCTTAGTGGACAATAATATTTTTTAGTAGCCGAGTGGCGATAATGGCTACAATTTCCGACGATTAGCCGAACGATGGCTGAACACTTGTAAACGGCTAATGACTTCAAGTCTATATGTAACGGGTTTTATGAGTCACTGTAGTTTCACGTCTCTTATTGTAATTGAAATATCAATGGTGATTTGTGTTATAAGTGGCTTATACCAGCAAACTCAACATGGGCATGCCTATTTGTGTGTTGTATAAAAAACTACTGAAATCGTTTTTTTTTTCGTTTAATATAATTACCAGAATTGGCTTATAATAAAACGAAGGGATATAATTGAATGTGATAAAGAAATTAACCAAAATGCTATAGTCGATACATGCCTGAAATACCTTGTATTTGAGTAATAATTTTATACCTAACCTTTCATAATAAAGGTCTAATTTTGCCTCGCTGGCTCAGTAGTAACAACATAAAAGTAGAACTAGTTGGAAAGGTAAAAACATAGTTTCGATTTGAAAGATATAAAAATGATATCTACTTGACCATACTAAAATTGGTCAGTGAAAATGTTATACTAATATCTAATGGCTTAAACGGGATTTCACTTCTTCCAAAACTTACAAATTTAAAGCATTTATAAACTATTTTTTTTAATTTGTTATTTAGTATTGTTTTCCGCAGTTATACTTAGATACTAAGCAAACAGTTACGTAATAATATAAGTTTTCTTTTTTGTACCTGTAATTGCTGTATACATCATGTCTAACTAGCTATTTATGTTTCGATTTAATTACTCTAAGTTTCTATGTACACTGTTGGTATGGCTAATAAATAGATAGCTAAAGTCTGGCCAAATCCCGATTGTTACTTATACAGGTATACTAGAGGCGTGGTAGGCATGAATGTGCAACGATGGCCCTAGAGAGGTTCAAGAGGGAATGCTGAGCACCATCCACCGAAGAGACGTGTCAATGTCGCAGCGATGGATACTATGAAGGTTATCTAGTGTACCTATAGGGCTGTAGAGGTACGTAATTGGCTTGGTGTTTTTATGTACATGCATTTCAGTTTATGTATTACGCGAAATTTAAATTTAATTTTTTTTTGCATTAATAAAATTGTTTTTAAAAGGATAAAAGATATATTATAAAGGAGAATTCTTCTTCTTCTTCTCTTCTTAATTTTTTTTATTACTACTTAAATATTATTCTTCCTGTTGTTCTTTTTACTTTTGTAATTAGATACTAACCTTATTTTGAGGTATGTGCAATAAAGCATATTTAATTTTCATTACATGTTCTCTTTTTCAAATCAACCATTAGTCTATTCAACACTCTATTCTTCTGTCGATTCGAGAAAAATAACACATGGTCAATAATTTTCAAATGAATTTTAGAAAAATCAATTTCATTTTTGAAAACTACACAATAAGTAATTAATTACTAATCACTACATGAATTTTAAGTTATTTATTTGTACAACAAAACTGCAAACTCAGTGCTCAGCGTTTTCTGATTTCCATTACTAACCTCATTTTGAGGTATAATGAATGTCCTTAGGGCTTAACCGCGGGCTAAAGTAATAAAGGGGGTTAGATTGCGATGATAATTAATGATTTTTGTACAAAGTGTTCAGTGTACCGTGAATTAAGCGGACTAACCACCTGTTTATTAGTATTTCTATATGAAAGAACTTAAAAAATATGGGTTTCCTACCCATATTCGAGAATCCTATCATTTATACATAGAATATATCAGGAATTCTGGCTAATATTATTAATTCGAAAGTAACTCTATATCTCTATGTATTGTTTTAAAGCGGAGACTTACCTCAACTATAGGTACACTACATAACCTTGAAAGTAAAAGTATCCTATGTAAGGAACATAGGATACTTTATATCTCGGAAATCCCATATGAACTAAGGAATATACGTGGGTGAAACCGCGGGGAACAGCTAGTATATAAATACCAACACATAAAACATTTATATGTATATTACCTATCTGACGTCAAACACCATTCATATTCAAATATAAGAAATCAACATTATTAGCAACGAAACGTAATTACCATAACAATACCCAAATCAAATTATATGAAACAAAATATCGCCACGAGAATCATTCCCTTCCGGTAGGTTTACTGAAAATCGTTAAAAAATGTATTTTCCCAAACAAAACGTCCATTAAACGCGAACTCTCAACCCCATCCCTCCCGCGGGATTATAATAAATGGCGTAATAATGGCACAATATAATATTAACACAAAGTTAAACGCGTTTTTATTTTCCCGCCAAACTTCAGCGACGGTTCGGTGATCACAACGCGACGCCATTTCGCCTCTTTACGACGCGTTCTCAAAAAATTGCTTCAGGAATAAAATAAATTGCAAATATTTATCAAAGTGTGGCTTTGCTTCGGGGTGAGGTGTCGTATAGGCAATTTTGTTTGTAAGTTTTGCTTTTAGGCACAAGATTACTTCTCACATATAAACGCAATGACAAATATATTTATTGTAAGACTGAGAAAAAACTTTTTACTTACTAGTTAACTTTTGGAAATAAATGGGATGCTAATCCATATCATATTTGTATCAGCCATCGTAAATGAAATTAAATTTATAACACGTCGTATTTAATTAAATATCAACGTGATCAATGGTCATCGTTCTCAAAACTCTACACACCTAACATTTCTTAAAAATTTCGAAATAGAGAAATATAGAAAAAAATATTTAATTTGAAATAAAAATATATATGTACAATATTACATATGCCTCCGTACACGTGTTCGACAGTCAAAGTCAAAACATTTATTTCCCACATCGGAGACCTTCGAGACGCTTTTAGAACGCATTATATTAATACATAATAATCGACCGTGCTATTTATTATATCAACCGCTAACACGTGAAGTTAAGGTTTAAATTTCATATTTAAGAAGAAAATCTCAAAAGTGTGTAAGAGAAGCCTATTGCTAAATCCAAAATACTATCTTTTATTTAAATTTTTTATTTATTTATTTTTGATTTTTTTATTATTTGTCATGTATGGAATGTTGCATTGATTGATCCAGTTCGTGTGTTGTTTTGGGAGTAATCACTCCTAAGCGATAAGGTCGCCTCTTTATATAAATGTGCCATGTTTCGCTTTCATGGTTTTATAGTTTTCTGTAATTTCTATACATAAAGATTTTAAAATAAAATAAAATATCAGCCAATATACTCAGAAATTTTCGAATTTCATGAATTTTTTTAATAATATGTATATCTATTATTGTGGAAAATATAGAAGTTGAATTATTTATACAAAAGTGCTACCCTAAATCAAGTTCATCCATATTTTTAATACCATCCTAAAAAATATCAGTAAAGAATATTCCATAGACACATACCATAGAGCCTCAAGTAGCCACCCCCACCCCTTTGCACCCTTCCCGGTAACCTGCAGAGTCTTTAATTGAATAATCCCATTCATTAATCATTACCCCCGTCTGGAGGTGAGCTGGAATTATTTTCAATCTGCTGGATTGCATGAGAAATTCTTATTATCTGTTCTTTAATAAGATTTTAAATAATGGAAATTAATTACCTCTTTAGTAAACAAAGCCATTTTAAAATTCATATGATTAAATTTTAAAAATGTTTTTTAAGCGTTAATAAAAACGTAAGTTTTTCCGTAAAATCAATTTTATATTAAGTGTATCGCCGCTAAATAAAATTCAATATGAAACGCTCTGAGTAAACAGAAATAATGCGTTCACTCCACCTTACATAGGTAATCTGAAAGGGCCGTACCTATATCAAAATCAAGACACCGAACACGTACCTACTACCCACATAACACGGCCGGGCCCACGCCTTAGCTACCTTACATGCAGACAGGAAGCTTTACTCCTTAACCCACACAAACATACTACACTATTAAATCACACGCACACAACTCATCGCCCCTTTGTCTTAGCTAAGTGTCAACCAATAAAAACAAAGGATTCGAAAATGGAACAAAAAGAGTCGTCCAATCGCGCCGCGCGTCACGCATGCTGATGCGCGGCTATTGGCTTGAAAAATCCGTTTAGCTCCGATGACTTTGGCTAGACGCCGAGATTGATCGGAGGAATTTTATATTAATTCTTTCTACTGATTCTTTTATGTACACATAACTAGTTCATCTGCATTGAAACGTTGGTACGGGAACTCTTCTTATTTCTATAAACTTAAATCTACATGACGAGTGGATTAGATCTAGGATTGAGTTGATTTATTATAAAAAAGTGACCATAAAACATTTCTCATTATACATCAATATTCGTCACGAGTTCTTGAATATTGAGGCGGTTATCACATCATTTAAACGCAGACGTAAGTAAGTAAATACAGTCTCCGGAGAATACCGCGTGTGTTCACGTGTGAACGGGGGTCGGGGAGCGGAGGGAGTCTTCGGAGGGTCATTTATCATTCATATCATCTTCGCTCCACTTCGCTCGCCGCACCGCTGTAAATAAATAAGAACAGACTCATCTTTTACAGTCGGATCCGACAATCGGAATAGAAAAAGCACATTAAGTATAAGATTATAGAGATGACAATCAAATGCATTCATGTGTGCCTTATGACTATACATTGGCTAGTAATTTCATATAGGTAACTATGGGTATTCTAGATACTCGTATGTGTGTTATTTAAATATACTTTTATTATTACATTTCCTATTTATAAATCTTATTTTCTAAATAATGTCTTGTGATTTAATTGCTCTCAAATAAATTTTACTGGTGTAAGTTGCCTCAAAGTCACTAAACCGCTAACTTTCTCTCATACCTATTATTAAAGTTTAAAAATGAAGTACAAAGAACACAAAATAATAAAAACCGACTGGATTTTTTGCAGTATTATGGAAGAAGGTATGAATTACAGTTATCAGAAACATAAGGACATGACAATAAGGAACAATAGCAATTCTAGACTCCATTTCCACGACTAAATAATCAGAGAGGCAAAGAAACACACGCATTATAACTTCGATTATTTGATTAAAGGCTTTAATATCGAATAAATAAATATCCAATAGCTTAGTATTGATAACATATTGATTTAGTCGTAACATACAATCGTATATCGTGAACAATTGGGAAACCTTCTATTATCTAAGCATATTAGATGCTTACTGTACAAATAATTCCTTTCGCTCGTCTCTAAGAAGATTAAGAACGATTGGATGTCCCGACGAGGTCGGTACGACACGATTTCCAACATAATGGTGTGCTATAGGTACTTAGAGAATGGTTCATCAATCTGGGCAGACCACTCTAGATCGATTACTGACCGCCTCGAGCGTCGGCTTAGGAATTGAAACACACCTAACTGTAACACAGACGCAATCACCGCAAAAGACAGGACATGTTACATTAGTTACGTCCCAGTAATTGAAAGGTAGAACGTGTATAAACTCAAATCGTTTGTTTAGTCCGTCATAATTGCTCGACTGCACCTCTGAGCTGACGAGTCGCCGGCACAAAAACTCCTAAATCCAGTTCATTAGGGCTCTATTCACGGCCCACCCCTGGATGGAGATACGCGGTGATTACTGCAACCGCTCCCGACGGCTCACGAATAAAGACTGCATCATAATTTCACCAGATACACCCTCGGGAGGGATAACAGCGAATGTAAATCTTAATCCGGGATGTTTAAAGTTTACTTTCAAACGACTTTTACGCATGCCACTTGCACAATGACATGTAAAAATAATGAACAAACTTACGCTTTCTACGAAGGAAGTTAAGTCTTGGTACGAGCGCGAGAAGAATTATTATCACGTGAGAGGTGATTTGTAAATTAATAAGAGGTAAAGTTTCGCGGGACGTCGCACTGGCAAGGTTGTCGCAGTTGTGATTCAATTTGGACGCTAATTTAATGACGTTGTCGTGGAGGCAAACAAATTGATATTCATATGGGACCACCGTCGCTTTAATTTTGTTTATATTTTTATTTTACGTCGATTTCCTTGCGTCATTAGTTGGAAAATATGAGCGTTTTTACTTAATGTGATGATTTATTACGTGGGTCTTTAATTTAAAGGTGTGTTTACACTGATTCGGCAGTTGGTTATGTTCAGGATTGAAATTTAATATTAGCTCTTTGATCTGATTGATACAAGACTTTTAGTTTATTGGTCGACTTGCATAGTTAGTTTACTTAATGAAAAGGATGTAAAATCATTGCGACAAACAGGATTCAAGGATTGATATCGGAGATTACGGTCAATATTCGCACCCCGGAACAAGTCAGTTCTCAGCTCAACGAGGTAATTGGACTGGCCGGCTGCGTCCGCGCATTGTTGGTGTCGTTACACCCTTGTTATTCAATTCAACAATTGATGCGCCTTGTTTCGTAGACGTATTGAGGCTAATCTACTTAGCGGACGTCTTGGTACATCACGAACTAGTCAAAGTTTTGAAATTGTGATTCGCAAGTCGGACCCCACAATGACACTCAATTGAATGAATTTAGAATCGATTGACATCACATAGAGAAATTTTTGCTTTTGTCAAATAAATATAGTAAATCAAAGCGTACCAATATATATATTTAAATATTGTGTAAGTCGATAGATAAAATATGATCGACTAATTTAAATGTTTTTTTTATTCGCATCAATAAATTGATATTGTTTAAAGTAGGAAGTTTAAAATAGTATGTGTGTTAAGCTTATTTTATAAGATAAATCAGCCGTTTTGGATTGACATAAAATGTGAAAGAGTCCTAGCCGTGTGTAGTCAAAATGTACAATTTCTTGAATATTAAAAAACGAATCACCAATGCCTATTAGGTAAATCGGCTTACTCTCAAGGGGAGACACTTAGGCATCGAGACTGTTAGGTACCCGTAAAACTCGTGCATTCAGAGGGTATTTAGAAGGCTAAGCCGCGCTGTAAGGTGCAGATAAACGCCGCCAAAATAATCCTCTTTGTGTAAAAATGTCCCCTGCCGCCCCCCATCGACACAACTTTATTAAAAAGCAAGTAATCTCCACTACTGGACTGGGTAACGCGATTATTCTCTATAACAACCCTATGAATGATATGAAATTGAATTTTTAAATCCGTTTGGGTTGATGACATTGGGTTAATATAAGCATATGTTGCAACGTGTTGGGGAAATAAATTTCGAATTTGTTGATACTGAAAATGTATTCTTATTAGTATAATACTAGATCTAGTTCATTGTTTTATTGATTTTTTTGTTTAAATTGATTTGTTCTAGGAAGGAAGCTAAGTTATGAAATTTTCTATGATATTTTTATGTCAGAATTATGGACAAATTCTAATACACACAATCTGACAAATCTTATTAGAAGCACTATCATGTCGTTCTTATAAGAATCACGTCCGAGATTAAAATATACGAAAATAGCGTTATTACTCGATTCAGGAAATAGGGAGAAATATCCTTCATTACGCGCACATCAAACAATCGCGCCGCCGCCGCCATCTTAGCGGAAGTGACGTCACTGACGTGGCGCGATCTCTTTGATCTCAAAAATAACGCTCATTCTTTAATTCTGTCCCTTAAAAGCCTCCGTCAGGTTTGCGTTCTAAATGTAATTGCTTGCTATCATATAAGTACGACATTCAAGTAACGGTGCTATTAAATAAATTGAAAAAAATATTGTTCTTTGTTACCTGTTGAAGTTTCAAGGGGAGGCCTTCCTGAGTATGACTTTAATATTTTCGATGCAACGTAAAATATTGGTATAAAGAGGACAAATTAATGGTAATTAATAAATTAAAAAGACTTACTTATATTTGAAGAATTTAAACGTCACGTTGGTTCTCTGGAAGAGATCGCCACTTGGCACTTTTATTTCTATACTTATTCTTGATATATTCTTTCTTTGGTCATTTAAGTTTTCCATTCATTATTCATTCATTTAGAAGAGCAATTAATGAAAAAATAAATTAAAAATATCCACAAAGCAAAAGAATATCACTTCGTGATTAATTTCTTTTATCAATTTTTTTTAAAACTTCACACCGTCTTCACGCGAGGAGCCGCGGACTTGACACTGCTTACAATAAATCTAACCAACATATAAATCATTTTATTCAAAACAATCCAAGAACCTAAGTAAAAAGTGTGTCATTTCAAGACAATAGCTGCTCCTTAATTGTGGGTGAAAAGGTCCGGTACAAAGCGGTAGGTGTCATGCCATATCAAGGGAATTAAAAGCATTATACACGATGAAAGGATTACACAGGTGTCCTGGTGATGTGGGTGATAAACAAAAAAAATAAATCTTTGTCACTACTAAGCTACTGGTGTGAATATTTAATACTCACGACTACACGTGACCAATTTGTTAGTATCGTGTATATAGAAAATGTAAATCAGTGTTGATATGAATAATAATTTAAAGATTGTATAAATATTTTTCATATTTGCTGCTGCCCGTTTCACTCGAATGTAATGCGGTGCCTTTAGATCAAGAAAAAGTGTTCTATCACATTATCCAGCTATCCTATCTATACTAAATTTCATTAAAATCCGTTCAGTGGTTGAGGTGTGATTGACATACAGACATCCAAATATCTAAACATATATACAGCCAAACTAATTTTTAATATTAGGAAGAAGGATGGTTATGTATTTTCGTACTCTAAATTCGTCTAACAATTTCAAAGAATAGATTAGATAGGCATAGACTTATATTTACATGATATGTGTCAATTTCAGTAGATCTCAAATGATTAGGGTGGCATGTATATTTATATAAAAATATATAATTGAAATGCAAACATTACTGTGACTTTGTTCCACAAAACATTGTATCATAAATAGTTTTTTCTTATATTACAGCAAGCACGCAGGGCTTAAGTGACAAGTGACGTAAGTGTTAAGTGACTGACCGCAGCCCATGAACACCTCTAACACCAAAGTGTTGCAAGACGGCTTGCTGGCTTCAAAGAAGGGGAGGGGATAACGAAAGGATTAATCACATGAAATTCGGAGAGATATGAGAATGCAGCATTAATGCGTTTCTATAGTGTTTTTCTAATTTGTAATCTAATAAGGCTTTGATCACATTTCAGTGCGCTTGTTGACCTTAAAATTAAACATTTTTTTCTTATGGCGTTTTTGAAGTCAGAATCTTAATAATTATAAAAAAATAAGTGTAATTTTTGAGTTTATAATTGGTAACCCATTAATCTATTGCATCAACAACCAAATGGGTGTAGATAGAAACAGCTATAACTAGCATAAATAAAAGTGTCAGTTTTTAAAGAAAAAGCTAAAAATTCGCACCGTGAAAGCCAAATATTAGCATATACGTATATTGCACGTGTAGCGACGACCATTAACCTCCATCAAGCTCCACGAATGTCATTTGCGATGCACTTTGTCTAGCATCTCACGTTACCTGTCACAGCCACCCATTAGCTCTGACCTCCCCAACTTACCCTATGGAAACTTACCCTCCATCTTACCAGAAACGATGCACTAGACAAAAACACACCACAACTCTATCTACAAAGCAATAAAGTCGTAAATCCCTTGTATTTTCTTTCGCAGAATGTTTGCAAATAATATCTGACCCATAACTTGTCATTTGCTAGTGATTTCTCGCTATACAGAAATATTGGTACATTTGACATGTTACATCGGTAGTTATTAGTGAGTGTCGGTTTCAGTTTCGATATTATATCGACGTTTTGTCTTGAGAAAATACACGTGTACGTGCTGCCTCGGTCAGAATAAAACTTTGACAATTAATATTGAGCTTCCTTATAGAAATTGTAGAAAATTTAAAGCATTGCTGACATTTTCTGAACTTCAGAGATTTGAAATTATAAGCATTCATGAATTTTACGTTCTACAGAACTAGCGCCACAAAAACATCATAAATTAATGACCGGGCACAAAATTACGTTTGCATACCTCAAGCACTCTTATTTAAATTGCAGAACGCAAACGTCGCGAAAGTGTCGGTGAAAAAATCACGAATTCCTTTGCACGACAACTCCACTCTTGTTCAGTGCAATTCGAATAACAATATTATTCGTTCACCGCAGGAAATGACAATTATTTTTGGTCCAATCCATAAGGACTGAGAGAATGTTTTTTCACACGGGCAAAATACCTTGAAGGACCCCTTTGTATGCGAGTGCACGACACACCGGGACAAAAAATTGTCCATTCACAAAAATAGGTTAGTCGCGAAACTTATACCGTACCTCAGTCCTACATGGGCTTATGTGACCCAAGACTCTTTGTAACAACCGGCCTTATTATAAGGCAAGTAATTTTGAAATTACTCGAGCACTACGTTCCTTTTAAGCGAGCCGTCTTTAAACTTAATGACATAAATCACGAACGTGTCATGTGAGTCATTGATGAAACTCGAAAGTAACTAACAGGTAAGCAATTTTAGCCGTAAATTGTATCCATAATTCTATCTAATATCTACACTATCGTTAAAACTAATTTACAGATAATCTCTGAAGTAATAACCATCATTAGACATGACACCATCGAATTACGATCATAAAGAACACGAGAATTGGTGTTAATAATCTTATTCAAACGGTTAAATGATTAAAAGGTGTATATAATATAATGATGATGAGAAGAAAAGTTACTATAGCATTTCATATCGTTCGGGGCGGTACAGAATTGAAAATA
Source organism: Phoebis sennae (assembly GCA_001586405.1). Taxonomy (NCBI): domain Eukaryota; kingdom Metazoa; phylum Arthropoda; class Insecta; order Lepidoptera; family Pieridae; genus Phoebis; species Phoebis sennae. Next base: position 527,653 of record LQNK01001975.1, read on the forward strand.
AAAAAGTACGATGGAACAATGCCACGCTGTCTGCCAGTGGACAGGTATATGACGGGGCGCATTTTATTGGTTTTCCGAAACATTCCCTTGCCCTATTAATAAATGAGTGGCGGGATAAAAACTCTTAGAATCCATTTGTCAGGACTTCGGTGATTTATGGGCAAGGACTTTCTGGATTCCTAGAAGAAGACTGTTTTGTTCTATTTACTTACCTGTCACTATGATTTAGAGCGGGACTAGTAACTTTCGGTTTTGCCGCTTCAAATACCTATCATTAAAAAATTAATGTCCCATACATTTTTGATTTCTTTTAAATCTAGTTTTAATCTCGTTCTGTTTAAGCAATAAACGTACGCATTTATATCAAATTGGATTAGTAACTTTCCGAAATTTGTAGTTGAAAACCAGAATAAACCATAATTACTATAATACTGATATAATGTTATGACGACTCGATAAGCGTAGTGGATGTGGCAACGGTCTAGGGCGCCGAAAGGTGTGGGTTCGATTTCCACGAGTAGATAAATATGATGTGATGAACATTATAATTTTCAACTGTCTGGCGTTTATCTATCTATTGTGTTTATATATTTACAAAAAAAAGTTTCCATAGCACAAGCTTTGCTTAGTGTGGAACTAGATGGCGTAGTGTTATGAACCGACAATAAAATTATTAAAACGAGACTAAACTCTCAACCGTACTTGATATCTTAATCATAGTCAGTTAAAAATATAAAAATATTTAAACGAAAATTCGACCCAAATCAGCTTTCAATTTCTACCAGTTATCGATTGTCCCACAAAAAAGCAAATAACATGTTAGACACAACAGCATTCCCTTTCATGGACGACAGTTCACGGCGTGTTCGAATTACAGATACCGCTGTGTCACCGATAGCATCAGTCGGTATCACACCGGAGAACTGCAAATCATCTAGGTGTTATTTATCGATATTGGAGATGTTTTAGCTTTGCCTATCAATGTTTGACCTTAGTATGATCATTCTATATCGATTTTCGAAGTAAAGAACGCTTATGACGTGAAACTGACAGGTTTCACTATAAAGTGTTACTAAAATAGTGTCATGTTGACGGTATTACACCGATGAGAATTGCTGACGTCATCCAGGTGTTACTTACCGATATTGGAATTACTTATCTTAAGTTTACAGGATAAGATTCGGATTTACTATGGTTATACCAAGAGTATTGTTAAATTGAAATAGATCTTTATGTGCTTTAAATCCCATTCATAATAACGTTACTTTCAACGATATAGGGAATATAATAGCTTTACCATCTTTGGGGTTTACAAATTCACTGCAAAGTGAAATATCGTACGGACTCAGGATTATTTGATTTTATTAAGGCGATCATCAAAAACAGAACTTAAAACAGCTGAAACTACTCCTAAATTTCACACTATATTATTTATAAGTCAACGGTACCGCATCGCGATTGAGGCAAAAACTGCTGACCTCATCTTGGTGTTTATCGATATGGGAAGTATTTTAGTATTACCGACCTAAAGGTTTACACTTTCATATCTTCTATGTTGATTTCACAAAGCTTTTAAATATACATTTGAGCTATTTGAAATGGCATCAACTAAAATCGTTACTTCTAACAACACCTTAGATGAACTTTTAAATTTAGAAATTGCTGAATAGGTATTTATTCTCAATCCTTTCATACCAAAGGCTATAAAAGCACCTAGATAATCTTGTTGTCTGTGTCGATACACGTGGCAAAATAGGCGAACATAAATACACTAGAGATTACTCTCCTATCTACACGATCAACATATTTTCCCAAGAAGAACTTGATCAGGGCTTATCCTCTCACGCAATACTTCAACAGTACCCGGAAGACTATTGTTCAATGGCCTCTGAAAATATAGAGATGCGCCAAATCTCTCGTCTCATCGAAAATGGTTCAAATTTTTGCACACACAAAAAATAGCTAATCCGCGGCTTCTTTGATTTAACCATAGACAAGGATAGACGTAGGTTTGTTTCACGGGAATATCGTTAAAAAAGTTTCGGATTATCGATTTCTCAGAAGTGGTATGGATTTGTGCTTACGGACCGGGAACGAATTACTCGTTGAGGGATAAACTTACATGTAATTTTCGTACGAATTTTAGCAATCTCGTTTTATCTGAGAAGTTACCTGCGAATTGAAGTTCAATTTTTTTAGTCTCGAATTGAAGTTTTTTTCTGAAAATCATACGTGTACACGAAGTAGGTATCCAAAAATATAGCTGCACAATTAATGATGCAGTCAAGAAAGAATTCGACTTGGGTGCAAGCCGAAGCTCGATCGATCAAAATAATAATTAATAATAGATCGCCTTCGACTGACTGTGATGGATCCCGGCACTTAGTCATCGTCTTTAATTAAAAATTGTGGCGTAAATTAACGGGTGTATTAAATGCTGTACTCTTCATTAAAGCCTTTCTTTTGCGTATATGTCATATAATATTTTGCGTAATTTGAAGTAGATAAGTGGACAGATATTGCGATGCCATTATAATCATTAATCAAGTTTCGCAAGTGTTAGGTAGCCTGAATATTATTGCGCGCTTCGAATGGTATTTTATTCGTTAAAAATGTCGCAAATCGCAATTATATTTGATTGTGTATGATTGCCTTGCGTTAAATTTATCACACACTTATTTTTGATTTGTTATTTAATTCTTAGGGGTTTGCATTGTTTATAAAACAGCAAATTTGGTGATTTTTTTTATGTCAAAGCAGGCAAGCGCATGATCTGGTTCACCTGATGTTTAGTGAGTAACCGCAGCCTGCCACATCAACAACATCAAAGTGTCGTAGATGCGTTGCCGGCTTGAAAGATGTAAAAAAATAAAATGAAAGAAAAATTTGTTTATTTCTTCATCAAAACGTAAAATATAAAGGTTAAGTAGAGAAAATAAGAAGAGGATTGATGACGGGAAATTGGGAGAGGAGTAGAACATATACCTAATTCGTTAATCCACCATAATGCATGCGTATATTAAAGTGCAAAGGTGTTGTAACATAATAAATGAGCGGTTCCCTATCAGCGAATGATCGATCAAAAACAAGTGTTAGTTGCAGTTATATAATTGGATTATCTTGGCCGGAGTTTAATTGCTGCGCGCGCGCATCGGCTGATCGACGGACGCCGCGGGGCGCTCTCTTGCGTTTGCGCCGACCAATTATATTAAGCTAGATATTTTGTTTGTGGATAATTCTTTGGGTACCGTACAAATTTATTATAATGTTTTTATTGTGGACTTACTTGTAATCAAAATGATACCGTTTGAACCATTTCTAGTCAATCCACTTTTAGACTTATAAAATCCTGAACATAAAAAGAGTGATTAGTTAGTAAATTTTTAATTATTATCAAACAGTGTCATATATCAGGTTCAGGTTTTCAGAAAATAAAAAGATTTTTTATTGATTATAAAACATTTCTTACCTCATCTTCCGTTCTTAGTTTACTATCTAGTTCCTACATTAGTAAAAACGGACTTTCACAAAAATAATTATGTAGACAAAGTTTGTCACGATTCACTACCAATTCAAGATTATATAACAATTCCATTAAGATCGTTTTGGTAGGTCACAATTAACAACATACATTTGATTAATACTAACATAATAAATATAGTAATGTCCACAATAATAGAGTGCGCAAAGGCAATCTGCGGAGCGGCGGGAGGCGATGGTAATGATAACGGATCGACGGATTATTACATTAGTGTAGCACTCCGCACCTTCTAGACGTTTCTGTGAACGTGACCCTGCTTTTTCCTTGTTTTAGTTGTGTTTATGCTCTGGTCATTGGCTCTCAATAATTGAGTATATAGTACCTATTATTTAATATAGACTACATATTATATTTCAACGAAAATATTCCGGTAACTACATTTTTTATGGTTTAGGCTATACCAGTACCTACCTATATAATAGCTAGGTATACTACTATGAAAAATCGCATTCAAAATAAAGGTTGATTAAATGGTATTAAAAATCGATACATCGATGATTCAAAACGGTTTTTGTATATCGAACATATTATAGTGTAAACGATATAAACTGTCAGATGATTTTCAATTTGTAGAGACGAATATGTCCTCCACCGACCTCTCGGAAATGTCACTAAAGTGCCACACATTTTCAGTAGAAACTTCACCGAGGTCGCACGGTAATTAGAAAGTTAGCACGAGACAATACTTGTTGGAATGTTGCACGCTGAGCGTTTACGATATAAGCGATCATCGATAGGTACCAACAATCGTGCGATATGAATGCTGGTGTATTCCAATGGAGCTGATTAGCAGACGCGCGATGAATGGGCGATCAGGGCGCCGCGGCCGCTGGCTAGGCCGACAAAGGCTCACGCACGGAATCCACAGACAATCCGCCGAGTATCGATCTCCCGCGACCCTTCGAATGAACCGCCTAGCACAATGCCGCAGCTCTTTATTATAGCATCTCACATTGTTGTCATTGTTATTATTATGATTCTTTACCGCTTTCCATTGTCGGTTGGCGTTGTGGCGGTGCTTTTTCATGGCCCGCGTTTAGTCTGGGCATTGGGATCGCGACGCTCGCACGTTTAGTCGCGGAAAACGTGTTTTCCATGTGGAAATTTTGGTAGTTTTGTGGTTTTTGCGTAGTGCGCGCGCAACGCGCTGTGACGGGTGGAAACGTGCGACGGCGTGGCTCGGTCAGCTGATTCTACGCAGATGGACCAATGTCCTCTACATTTGGAGGCTCGACGAATTGGACTTGCTGAGTGTAGGATGCTAACTGTATTTTTAAAATGTTACTGTTTTATATAAAGTTTTATGTTGACTGTTTGTTGTGTATCTGTATAAGGTAAAGTGTGTTTAGAAATGACAGAATTTTCTTATTAGAAAATTATATAACGCCCATGATTGATTAAAATCTTCAGTACAATTAGATAGTGTTACAAATATTTTTAATGTAGCAGTAAATATTTATGTAAGTAACGTAGCGCTTATTCTCATATTTCAAAATGACCCGATAAAAACAAATGTCATAGAGGTCCTATATAAAAATTGTTTTAAAATTTGTATTTCTATCAAGCAATTTATATTTGTTTTCATGTATTTGTCGTTCTATGTACTAGCTAACAACATGCATTTTTCAACAAATTGGTTCCTCGAAGTTTTATCTATACCAATAATATAAAGTTAAAGAGTTTGTTTGTTTAGTCATGCTTATTTAAGGAACTACTGGTTCGATTACAAAAAATCTTTTTATATTAGAACATTAATCCAGAAAGGCTAAATAAAGGCTATAATATAATATGCTATGGAAGCGAAACCGTGCGGAACAGCTAGTATACATAAGTCTAACTAGAATTAAATCTGACCTTTGCCAAACACATATATGAAACGCGTAATTAAAGATTACAATGAAGATGTTTTCGAGCATCACTCAAAAATAAATTCATGTATGTTTTGGTTAATGCATTTAATTGCATGACCTTATGTCTGTACACTGTACTGCACAATAATATTATTAATCCTAGTATAAGGTTAACGAATGTTTATAGTGCAATTGTCCAATTATTTTCATTATTATATGATGAAGTTTAAACATCCATTGAAAATTCATTTAAAGATATTTTAGTACCATTCAATTATAATCTTAAGGATTTTAATGTATAAAAAAGGAATCACATTGCAGACTATTTGGAATGTAAAAGATTTATTGTTTCTACTAATAAAAGGTATTGATATGAAATCTGTATATATACTTATATAAAGCATATTATTTCAATGTTATAAATGCAAGATAAAAAAGTAAAAAAATATTTTTTGATCTATTTATATGTAAGCTATACAATTTTGTTTCGTAATTAGTATTCAAAATTACTTAATCACGTTAATATGAAACAAACTTCTGAATGTTCTAAAATATAAAGTCGCATATAATCTAAAAGTTTTTGCACCAAAGGTTTGTATATATTTATGAAGCTACAGCTCTGTACAGTTCAATGCATGTCACCATTTAATTTGCGGATGGCTCGTCTCCAAGATAGGCCTGATGAGTCGGAGACAGTGGCCGGAAGGACCCTCCCGCCTCCAACCTCGGCCGACCCTCCGACATAGATAATGTATGTACCCAGCCTATTCAAACGCTACGCATCACAAGCAAATTCTAACTAAACGTTTTATTAAACACGAATCATTTCAACATTTCAAAAAACATACCCTTTTTCACCAAAATACCTTTCCTAATTTATTTTAATAGCACCTATATACATTTTCTAATTTTTAAACTTGTTACCATAGAATAAAAGCATAACATTCTTGTTGAAATACACGGTTATAATGTTAAATGTTTTTAAGTTATTTTGACGGTTGTAAAAAGGATGTAAATTGTGAAAGCGAGCGCATATTCAATCAACCAAATGGATTCAGAACGTTAAATAAAAATGTTATTTTCTATCAAAACATTTTGTATATTAAATGAATATTCTTTAATTTTTGTTAATATATTCTAATCTAAATTAATGAATGTCTTTTATGTTTCTTTTAGAAAATAAGTCGAAAAGGTTGAAGCTCTTGTACGAAAAGCTATTTCGTAGAGACGCAGTCACTTATTTTATTCAGTAGTTTTGTATGAAAAAGGACAACCCAATTTCTTTATCTACGAATTTATCATGATAACAAATTTATTAAAGGAGACGTAATTCATTAAAGCTTTTGTATTGTGTATTCATCGTTTTATTAAACGCATTTATATTGGCTTTAATTGCACCTACTTTTAATTGAGATGTAATTTGTAAAATAGCAAAATGGTGTTGATGTTGAAAGGTTCTAAACAATAATGAATTTGTATGTGTCCTTTATGCGAATTTAAGGGCTTTAATATTTGACGTCGTTTTTGTGATGTCTATGGGGTAGCTAGTCTGTAGGTGGGAGGCACCCCCTCACAAGGAGCCAAGATAGCACTTACGTATGCGGTCTTGTTTGTGTCCACTGCTCTCCTGTCCAGCCTAATATTAGGCTTTCATTAGCATAGCGAGCCATTTTCTTTGCCTTTACATTAATATCTTGAAATTGAGATTATTTAAGTGCATGAATTTGTATGATACATAAACTAAATACGTTTTCTTTACAGACTTTGTATTCTTCATAATGGTGGTGAATAATGTATAAATTATTTCGTAATTTTAATAATTAACAACCTTCATTTTCTTACCCTACCTCGACAGCATAAAAGCCTAGAAAAATAAAATGACATTCACAAGACGGCTTCTTTTAATAATTAACCGCTAACGAACGCTCGAATTAAAATCGCAATTAAAAACTTAAAATTAGTCATTACGACAAATTGATAATTGGGAAATTAAACCAACGATTCCCGGCAACAATGCACGGCGGCCATATTGCGGCGCCGCGTCACCTCGGTGTTGCCAGGCGTGATAATTATTAATTTGCAGCGACACTCGCGACACTCGCGGTTGTCATTAGTGACACCTCGCACCAATTAGGACGCCTAGAGTGTTTGATGCTCTTTTTTTAACACCAGCAATTATTGAATGACGATGCGTTGTCACTAGTGGTTTTCAGTTGTTTGGAGGTGTGAAAATTTATTTTTTGCACCCGACCGTCGATAGTACTGCACTCAAATTAGCGATGAGTGTGAACGAGTGCTTTTGTAGAACTGCGATAGCTACTGAATTTTATAGTCCTTGGAATTTTTATTTGGATTTGATTTTGTATAAAGTTTTTTACCTTTCTTTAATTTTGTTGCCTTAATATATTTCTTTATAAGATCTATATTTCTGTCATTCTAATTAAGAATGTTAATTTAATGTTATTGGTTTATGTTTTCAAAAGTATAGTCTTGTTCAAAATCACCTACCTTACTATGGCACATTATTATAATTGCACTGTATTTATTAATGAGTGGTCATTCATGTATTGCAATAATCTTACAATTCAAAATATAGGAAACATCTTGTAAACTATTCCGAAAATTTGACATTTCACATACCTACTCTAAGATCTATAGATCTACTATTATGATACATTTTTTTAACTATAAATAATATCGTATTAAAATTAAAAGTTTCCTCGAATACATTTTTATAAACTTATTTATGTTTTTGCAAAATAATTTTGGACGCACCTGGCAATGATAAAGCCCCGACTAAATCGTCTGACATATTTTTTGTATTCTTTAAACATTAATAAACTACAAGATTTAAAAAATTGCATGTTTCCTTATGTATTAGTTATAAAAAATATTTTTTTTAACTTCCGGGGTTTATTTAGATTTAACCCCGCTACTCGCCAGCCAGGTCTTCGGTTCCATGTCGGGATATAATAGGAGAGATATATTACAAGTTTTCAGATTGCCTTAAACACTTCACCAAAAATGGTCCTAGCTCTCGGAATATAAGTATTGGAACATAAGATTTATTTGCAAGAACCAGCGTTCAGAATTATAATTTATCCAAAATGATGTATTTATTGAAGTTGTGTGTTCAGGTACAAATAATTTATAACTACTAACCAGCTTTCCTAAGAGTGGAGATTCATCATTTCTTTCCATACGCACTTTCTGTAAAACTTTGCGTAAATGTTGTTATTGTGAAAACATTTTTTCTTATTTTTAAAGGTTTTTAAAGCAATTTGGTAAAATGTATGGTATTAAAAAATATTGTGTGTATACTGTGATTTGAATTGAATGTCTTGTTATAACTTGGTGTAAAATATATTCATTTTATTAAATAAACTGAATTTGGGCAACCATAATGTGGTATTATTTAACCTTCATCCAATACTTCCTTCCTAATAAAAAATTCCTGTGAATAAAAGATAAGGTATCATCTCATCTTAAAACAACTATTTGACTCGTAAGATTTGTTAGAATCTGTTTATTAGTAACTTAAACTGGCTCTTAATTATGTATTCATATAAAATGAAGCGTTATGTTTTATGTTATGTTTCAACGAATACATTTATAGTAAATAATAAATAAATAATAATAGGTACATTAAATTATACAAGCATCACGTTACCACTATAGTACCATAAATCTTATTTATTTAGCTTCAGCTAATGCCCTACAATAAATCCATTAAAATAAGCTAACACAGCTGTTGTCAAGTACACAGCGAAAGTATTAAACTAATTTACAAATGGAATATTTTTAACCATTATCTTAAACGTGTATCAGTTACGGGAATCGGTTGAAACAAAAGATCCTTCTTGGAGCAAGTATAGTGAAATTAATTCCCAGAAAAGTACCTGAGTAGCCTTTTGTTTAAATACAGGGTGTTTGCTATGTACCGTTATTTTAATACCTAACGTTGGAACGCAAATAAAATGGTAAACTTATGGTCGGGTTGTCCAAATTAGTGGTGTAAATTAGGAAGGCTAATTATATTTGGAGAAGATTTATAATTTTAGACGAGTATTGTCACAATATCAAATATTCTTATTATGGAAACTATTGCCAATATCCTCTGTTTATTTTAACTTGACTTACTGGAAATTTCTAAATTCGATATAACATTTTACTATTATTAGAAAGGAAATCTTATATAGGTCCTGTGTGAGTCATAAAAAATAAATAAGGTAGTACAATTTATTATCTTATCTATATTTTACAACATTTAAAACATTCTTGCGTTATTCATTGTATGAAGATAAGTAAGTATGCTTGATGCTGAAATAGTATAATTACCTTATCAAAATTATGTTTCCTATCGAATCATAAATATCTAATGACACAAGTTGAATACATTCTTAATTGAATTAAAGTGCTTATACATATAAGCTACTTATAATTGTATGAACTTATCTACTATGTACAAATATCATCTTCCTTGTATGAACTAGATGCACTTATGTCCTTCTTATTTATTTACTATGTGCGTAGGTTCAGTCTTTCAATACTAGTATTTTGGTTCTAACATTTAAAACCGCTCAAAAACAAGGCGTCAAATACTTATTCATTAGAAACGATCATAATTTTATTCTATTAGACATATCGCTTACCTACTGTTTCAGTATTGTTCATTCAATGATACAAACAAATAAAGCGTTAGATATCTCTAATCCTAAAACAACACAGATATAACAGAAGTTTGTCTCCTTTTCCATAAATCACAAAAGATAAGTAAGAACTCTTATGTTATAGCAGGTCAACGCTTTGTCTTACAAATAAAAGTTTACAAATTATTGATTGTTTACATACATTATGCAACAATTGAATGAGTGGCTGAATTGAGTAGTAGTAGCTATTGTGAAGTCCTAACAAAGAAGTTTATTGTTAGTGATCATCAATGATTCTCCAAAACAATATAGGTGTTTCATTCTTATCACTGTGGTGCTCAGAGCCTTGACCTTAGCGTACCAACTGAGTAAACTGTAACATTGGTACTGAATAAATATGTCGTTTTAATCATTTCATAGTTAGGATTTTTAAATAAAGCTACTACAATATTTTTTCCATTGTTTTCTTCGAAGATTACTTATATCGCATATCAGCCGCAGAAATCTGAAAACATAAATATAAAAGACTTTGAAATTTCAATTTCAAATCACATATTCAATAACGAAAAAGATAACATATTGTTTACATCATAAAACTGAGGTCAAGAAGGATCAAACACCGTCGGCAAACAGAATTTGTGATTTGCATGAGGCGGTGCGGACGAGCCGTACGATCGCCTCGCTCGCCACGCGATTAAAAATGCAGGGCGCGGCGGGTGGGAGCGCGCGGGCGGG
>LQNK01001975.1:549686-583350 GCA_001586405.1 Phoebis sennae
ATTTAAGATGATATAACACAGTTAAGGATTTTATTTATTTTTAATATAGATAAAATAAAATTAAAGGTGAAGAAATTCTTCAGTGAAATTATTATGCAAAATGCAAAGTAGGCTTAACACATTTAGTTTCTCCGAATAGTCGCGGTCATTTCTCCTACTTTACTAAGAATATTGCTTTGCGTTGCAATACCGAAGGAAAAAAAATGGTTTTAGTGCGTACATGACCTTCTCGGAATTGTTAAGTAACGGGACTCGAGCCTACAGGCTACAGGTAGGCTTTGACCATTTGCATTGCCTTTACTTGAAATAGACGTAATATTCGTTAATGACAGATAGTTTGTTTTTTGGTTGTAGTTTAACAAACTAGATTACACAAATTTAGATATTGAACAATATTTTCTGATGATGTCGAAACCGTATGAAGACGTTTTTGAAAATCAAACATTATTTTTAGTTGTACGAAATAGGTATTTTTAAGTTTTTATAGGTAAGGTAGGCTTAACAAATTTAATTTGTTTTTAGTAAGAAATTATTTTTTAGCAAAATTGTCCTTTGACCATTCCACCATAACATGTTTTTGAAAACTCAATTTATCGGCTACAATTAGTTAAAGCTGATGTTCGCTAAAACCTTGTTGTGGGATTCCCGAAAGGCAATCTGAGAAACAAGGGTGGTCGGTTTTTTTACTTATTTTTCTATGTCACACGTTATCGAGAGAATTGTTTTTCGGTATGATAACTATCTTCTTAACCGACAAAGACAAAAGAGGAACGTTCTACTTTTAGAAAATTATTTATCGTTTTCCTACAGTGCCAATTTTATATAAGTGAGGTATATCAATACCATGGTACAATGTTCTTACTTACATGAATGTATAATGAGAAATTCTTATTTATTAATGTCAATATTGTTTCAAGAAAATCCTTATAGATATTTTAGTTTGAAACAACGAATAGAAACTTTACAACTTAGAACTATTAAATTTTGGCCATTGCCGTTTATCAATAAAAAAGTTTCAAAATTGTTTTACCTAGTTTTGATAACAATTTTAAGACTTTAAATTGATATTTATTCAAAATAAAAAACAAGACAGTTATAAAGATCAATGAGTACATATTATAGTCAAATAATACACCTTATTGTTAAAAGATAAAGTAAATAAATCTAAAAGTTGCCTAATTGAAAAAATTATAGTTTTAAATTTTACTGCATCCTCAAGTATATCAATAAATATTTAAAAATAAATTAAAACGTTCCTATCTATATGATGTTGTAAAATTTAAATATTTTCATAGGATTTTAAATGAGTATAACATTAAAAAATGTGATAACGCGATAGCGAAATTAAAATTCCTTTTTTCCATTTCAACCCTGCGGTAGTCAACAAAAAAGGCTAATAAAATTGTTTTTCGAAAGTTTTATGACGGCAAGGGGTACCGTGGGGCAGAATTATAAAACAATTAGGTTTGACCATAAACACGCCGCCATGTTTGTCTAACTGTAATACGTTTTGTTTTCCGGTATCAGAAATTACCATGTCCATGTCATTTTTACGATTTATTGACTAATGGTGGATCTTTTTGTTCTGTAATTTTACTCCGTTATGCACTGTTTGGAGTTATCACAATTAATTTAGAGTTTTATATTGAAATATACTTGTACGTGCTAATTAAAATGTGTAATTTTTCTTAAGATCAAACTTTTAACGATCTGTAGAAAAAACCTTTCAATAGTCTTTCGTAATTGATATTTTAAGTAAAACGTGCGGTTCAACAATTAAATATAAATGCGGATTTTTTTAATAATTTGAGAAAATCATTACCATTACTGACACAGTAATCAAAGAATTCTTGTTTTAGCAAATATAATTATAAAAACATGGACCTATTTATAATACCCATTAAACATTATTCAGCTACATTCCATACAATTTTCAAATTGTATAATGATGAGTAATATCCGCTTATCTATTGGCTGATAAAGTAACTAGAAATGATTACTGCGTGCCTATCACCGATTTCATTCCTACATACTTTATTTATGACTTAATCATAAGCTTACATAAAAACTTGGTTATTTTACAAGGACTCTACGATTTAAAAAAAAAGTATATATGTACTTTAATATCTGTAAGTAAAAGATGAAAAAATATTTATCTTATTACACGTATAAAAGGGTAAAAATAACATAATACATGCTGCACACAAAACTTGCATACTTTATGATTGTGTAAGTTTTGTTTGTGTTATAATTTTAGGATTATGACAAAAGTCATGCACAAAAAAGGTTCAACATAGTTAAAGCAGGACAGTGAGCTAATCTAGTAATTGTATTAACATCTGTCAACTTATTATTGATCATATAAATAAACATTTATTTGTTTTAATTTTTGGGAAACCGCTAGACCGATTAAAATACTACTTGACCATCTTCTAGTAATAACGTTGACATCATACATTATGTCATATTGAAGAAGGACACTTGTCAACGACGAACCAAGTTCATTGCCAAAGGAATTAAATACTTTGCATACATCGCGCGGTACACTTAATGCGCTGATTGCGTGCCACGTTGTCGAGCGGTAATGAAACACTAAAAGGTTTTTAAACTGCCTTCCGATTGCATTATTTGATAGTTGTTTTAAATATTCCTGTGCGCTATCATTAGAATATAATGTGTTATTATTTTATTAGCAGGGGAAAATAATTTACTAAGGAAATAAACGTAACCTGTAAAGGTTTCTACATTTAAAATTCTGGCCAATACACCGATTTTAGTTCAGTCTGTCTTCGTCAAGACTATAAACATTAAAAGCATATGAATAGGAGATAATTTTATGATAATTTACTTTCGTATTTTATATTCTTAAAAAAACATCTACCGATTAGTTTATTCTAACGATAAATAAAATGTTTGCTATTAAATCGCCACTGAAAACAAATCCTACAAACAAACAAAAATCTAAAGTCAAAAATCTACAGTAACAAAAATATTATATATATTCACCGTGGTCTAACTAATTGCCTGTAGGGAAACCGCTATATACATAACATATTTGTTTAATGATGTCGTTTTTGTTAATAACATTTTTTTATTCTAATAATATTAATTTTAAAAGGTTGTCATTTTGAGAATAATGACTTACTTTATTTCTACGAACATTAGAAGTAAAAAATCTTCAACAACCAATCAAAATCTACACACAACTAGCGCCAAAACTAATTCGATATTTGTTTTTCCACTATTCTAGGACCAGCCCAACAAAAAACAAAGGGCCCGGGGCACTCGTAAATCGCGATAGAGTCATTATCCAGGGGCGGACTTGAATAATTAAAAACAAATAAAGTCGACACAGATTACCTTATCTTGTTCGATCTTGATTTATATTTTTCGTTGATTGTTCACGGATATGACTGTATAATTGATGAAAAGGACGTAGTTAGGATTTTATGGCGATAATGTTGTTTGGGTCATGCTTGCGTGTCGAAGTTCTCGTTAAATTAAAGTTGATTTAGTTTCGTTACTTTTATTAGTATAAGGTATAATTTATTAATATAGGATTCATTTTAGGTAGTAAATTGGCAATATATTTTGGTGTCTACTATCACTAAAGTAATTATAATCTTGATCTTATTACCAATTTTTAATTGGCAAAAGGTGTTCAAAATTCAACAAATACCTAGTATGTAATCACGGGTTCTTTGATAAACTTTAGCTTAATTTAATTCGCAGTTAAGAGTAATTCGTTATTAATTTGACATGCTCAACTTGTTTTGAAAAACACACTTATGTAACATTTAATGCGTAGATATAAATTGCTCGTTTCGAGTGCCACGGCCGTCCCTGTCTATAATTTGCGTCGAGTATGTACTATATCTAGTACTGATTCTTTAAGACCACGTTTTCCTTAAAATTAAAAGATAAATAAAAATACGATTGTGTTGCTAACAAAATTTGTGCTATTTATGGTAAGCCTTATCTTTTCACCCTAAAATACGAAGCTAAGAAATGTTTTATTTCAATCTTATAATGTAAAAGTTGAACCGAATTTCGACATCCGCCCACGGTACCAGCAAAAGCTACGAAACTCGTACAATGTTATTGTTACTTAACTCCAAATGAAGCATAACAAGAAGAAAATGTAACGGAATTAAAACAACGCAATAGTTGTGTGTCCGAGTGTGACATTTGAGTGTTTGTTCAATTTATGTGTGGAGGGCCCTCCAGCGAGACGCGCCGGCGCCTTGCTGCGACCGGCGAGTAGCGAGTGATCAATATTTTTAAGTATTATTTTATTTGATATCTAATTTTTGTTAAAATTAAAATATAATTGACTAATTTATGAGACTAATGATGAGATATAGAAATAAAAAATGGTTAAGGAAAAACAATGAAATCTATATCTGTTTTTCTGTATTTTTCACTGACTTCCCAAAAAAGGAGGAGGTTTAAAATTCGGCGCGTGTTATTTATTATATTTTTATAACATTAATAACAAATTGCAAAGACTTATAATTTGTCATAAATAAAAATAAATTAAAAATATTCAAAGTTCGTCTTTGACTAGTATTAATAAAAACGATCGTTCTACCAATACATGGCGGAATAATTGTTGAAAAAGTAAGTATGTAGTATAAAATAAAATAATTTTACCGTAAAGATTTAAAACTAAGACATTTACATGTTGGATACAACAAATTTACACTACCTATAGTGTTACAAAATTAATTCACTAAACGGTTTAAGTAACGGTTTGGCTGAAGCCTCATCTCCTAGTCCGCATCCACTTCCAATACGTTTTGTTTTTATGTACAAATCTACCATTCGATTTACTACCTAATTCCTTTTAAAATACAGGTGACAACGGCTTGCATCCATAAAATATGGCACGCCAACTTGTACGACGGTAAATAAATAGTCGATACATACGATACATTATTGCTTCAAAGCTTGATTTCTTCTGATCAAGAAGGTGCTTATTGTTGGTATAAATAGAGGTGACAATTGTGTGTACTATAGAATTTCTTATCGTACTAGGTTAGTGGGCAAGAGTAGCCGGGTCAAACGGTTAGCAAACAGTCAGAACCATACGGATTCGTTTTGCAGGCTATTTGTAGTGGCTACAACGAAATGGCTAGAAAAGCACTCGGTTCCTCTAACAATGTTGATCGTGTTTCGTTTCGCTGAAACCTGGTGAGGTTTCGTTTAGAAAACTCTGTTTACTAGTACTCTGTAAGTCGCAGAAGGAAATAACACTAAACATTTCAACTTATTCAGCTGCTGCGAAATTAAATTGGATAAAAATAACACTTCGAATATTACATGCAAAGTTACGTAATACTTTAAATTGTAAGATCGTTTTATCCACCAAATAATAAATTACATTATGCTGTTATTAACAAAGCCATGAATTAAGGAAATAAATAAGAATCAATATAAAAATAATTTAAACAACAACTTTAAATGTTGCTTTATCATAAGCAACCAACTCGGAAGCATCTTCGGATCAAATTCACAAGTAATCGCCCATCAATCAACCTTCCCAATTCCAACAAAAAACTCTTTGTCGGAACAAAACCGCTGGTAATTGGTGGCGAAAAAACAAAAGTGGGAATTTATAACGAGACTAAACTTCTAAATCATGCCGTTTACTGCGAAATTATAGTGTTTGGAACTGGGCGTTTAGGTCTGTAATAGTCTTACATTAAGGTAGCGTGTCTCTGCAATAAGGCATCGTCTATTAGCTGAGCAAAAACACCTTAATTTCACACCTGTTTACCTTTAATTCCATAATAAGCAGACCACGAGAGTTACGGCTTCTGTGGTGGCTTTTAATTTTCATGGAGTTTTATCTATAGAGGTAAACATTACTACTTTTAATTAATTTGATTGAAGAACATATACGGTGAATTGTTTGTTCTTTGGCTATCGTCTAAAATGATAAAAATTTTACAAACCCTCACGATTAAGTTGCCATGTTAAAAAGATATAAGTTGACTAGATTTCCTAGGAATCCGATTAAGTGTCATAATATTTTAGCTTACCAATACTGATGTTATAATATCAACAATTAATGTGGTAAGTATCGTTTACATCAATACTTTATGTAAAGTATATCTATCATTCGCTCAGTAAATATTATAGTAAATTACAAACCTTTGCACATCGTTCTTACAATCAACAAAATATAGTATAAACATAGGTATTAAATTAACACTTTGAATTAACACTCATAAAGTTTTGCGTTATCAGCTTGCACTTTGCATCCAATAATGTTTTAGTCCTTCCTATTAATAACATGCAATTGTAAATTCAATTATACATAAAAATACATGAATACAAAATATTAAGGTACGATATTCCCTTTGAGTTTTTATATGTCTCGTGTAAAAATGAAAGGAGTTAGACAAATTATTTAAGTAAAACATGAAACTTACGACTCCTGTAAATAGCTTCTTTATTAACATATAGCTTATACTATTGATTTTTTCAAATATAATTTTTCATACCAAACTTCATTACTGCATTACTCCAGGGCCGAGTAATATGTATATCCACAGTAATTCTCTACATTATTATACTTGATAGACTGTTTTATCAATTCATGATGGGAATACATTTTATAAAATTTATAGAATTAACTTTTTCACACTATTTCCACTATAAAGTCTACCTTATTATCCATCTGCTTGAATTGTTACTAATAAAGAAAGCTTACGTAAACAATTGTACCATTAATTTCTACGTATTTACATATTATCTGTCTACCTGAATTGTTATCAATAAGGAAAACTTACATACATTTCTACGTATTTATTTATTACCATTACTTACACTATAAATTTCTACGTATTTATTTATTACCATTAGCGCTGACCGCGGGTGCAGGACGCTGACGTCACGGCGTGGGTGCCGACTGCCGACACGTCGTGGTCACGCTCCACAAACGGCGAGGTCGCAGCAGCCTTCGCACATTGCGCACCGACTCAGAACACCAGTTTTTCCATCAGGTGCTCAAGGAATCGGGTCAAGTGGCTTCCTGAAAATCATAACGTTATGCCAAGGAAGGTGCAAACGTTGTAAGTGTATGATACGTATAAGATACGTCGTAGATGTTCAAATAACCTATGATTCCACGGCAATATAATATTGTCCATACTCCATAGTCCATACAATACCTATGACTAAAAAATTTGAAAGAATAAAAAATATTTTAGAAGATCTTCGATGCTGTAACTAAGTATAAGGGGCATATTATTGATATTTCAACACAACATTAAAATATTTTAAATCTTAACTTTTTCTCTCTCTTTAAATATTTTCAGTACAGATGACAATAGATCATATCATCGGAAAACATTCATAATAATTATTGATTTTAAAGGATGCTTCTCTGAGTATAAGGCAAGCTAGATATTAGACTTTTAAAATATTTATTAAGAACTGGCCTGCTGATATAATAAGTAGGAGGATTTAATTAAGAATTGGGCTTAAATCTTATTTTTTTTATAAACGAACAATTGACTTCTTTAGTATGTACTTACTTTAACAATCTCAAGCTTTGAAAACAGGCTCACCGTAATATTTACCTTTATTTATGTAAATAATAATTTCCACAATGTAACGTTGTAACGACCAGTTTATTACCGTTCAGTAACATAATTCCAGAAAGAAATAATTTCATGAGCACCATCAGGTAGTGAGAAACAAAAGGGGAATAAAGTCATAAATAAAATCATAAATCGCAGATGTCCCTGGGCATGTCTAATCAGTGGAAGACAATACCGCAGCATGATCCTCGTAAACCAGGCCCGTGACGACAGCTACGTCCAAAATATTTATACGCGTGACAAATGTCCATTTTGTCTCTAAAGGCCGGCCTCATTGGACATGGTCTAAGGCTCTTCGCTGAAAATGTCCGTTCCATGAGAAACGGATGTGTAGGTTATCTTTGTTGTGTATGGCATGTTTTTTATGCATGGCGAAAAAATAAAACAAAAACCGGCAGGCAATTAAGATATCATGGACTCATACTTCAAAGGCTACACTTTCAAATACCGCTGTGGTCAGAAACTAAACTTCTCTAAATTGTCCTCAAAAAGACTTCAATTTATACCGTCATAGATAAAGAACACCCTCATAGCGAAGATAATACATATAAGATTCAATTCAAATTTAAGAATAAAGGACGTCGAATAAAACACTATAAAATAAGACATTAAAAAGATTTGTATCAATAAATATAAATCCTAATTAAGTCACAGCACGCGCCGCTCAGAATTCACATGTAGGCGTTTTATATATAATCTACTGCGTTTGTCGTTTTACATCAAATTGTTAGTTATAAATCCACGCGATGACCGATGGCTGTGAAAGTTAACACGATAATTTAACTTTTTAACACCACGCCGCCACCGGCAGATGGCTCTCATTAGCCGATAGTGCTAATATGTATCGATATTTTAATACTTTTTTGGGTAATAAAAACAGTTGAGTCAAGTCTTAGTATAAAGCTCAATTTGGATACATTCAGTATATACGTAAAATAATTTCAAGGTAACGAAAAAACATGAAGCAATTAAGGCTATTCATTGTGGTAAAAATTTAATTTGTTCATGAAGCCTTTTCAAAGTATGTACGAAAGGATTCATGACATAATTAGGTACGATTTCAAAGTTGAAATGAGTCCAAAACACCTCATCATACATTATTCCTAAAAGTACTCATACGTCCATTGATGTGACCAAACTGTACCAAAGTAATCTAATGACAAAGTGTTTCGTAAGCGAATTCTATCTAGACTCTTTAAAAAACGACCTCCATCACGAATGTCATTTGCACGGCGTGCCGTTGAAAAAGCAATTATTTCAATAGCTGGCCCGCGCCGGCACCCAGCCACAAAAAGTGGTCCGAGCACGCGCGCCGTGACTGGCCGGTAAGAAAGTTGGGAGACGCCGCGAAGGACACTGCTTGTATCATTGCCTTTATTCTAAATTTGGAACTTTATAACAGGCTGGATAGAAGAAAAATTAAAAAGTGATGACCAGCCGGTAGTTGGGGAAAGCTCGAAGGACACTACTAGTATAATTGTCTTTATTTTAAATTTGGAATATTATAAACTGGCTGAATGGAAGAAAAATGTAATGAAGGATGAAACTGATATGACTGTTTTACTATTTATCCTCCGACCCTACTCTGCTGTCCTCTGTTGACCAAACTTTTTCCCAAAGTTTCCTTAATTATAAATCAATATGTGAAACAAAATATATTTTATAATTTGTTTATAACATTTGACGGAGCCCTTCTTGTATGGTTCCATAATATACACCGATGAATTAATTGACAGTCAATGTACACGATTGTCATTGTATCGCGTTATAGATAATCAACAATGATGTTAAGTGCATGACTTGTTATGTAGACCGAAAAAATGTATGTCAATAATTTAGTTCTAACAATTAATAAATTGATTTATTTCAACAAATGCACCTTATTTATAAAATCTCGACGACAAAAACTAATTGGCTTTCCACTCTGCTTGGTTTGATAACTAGCAATCGATCCGTTATTTCCGCTCATCAATTAATTCACGAAATTCATTACAAGGTTAAACCGATTTTATGACATGTTTATATGAAAAATGTATCCTGTATTTATGAATATTCGAATAAGTGGCTCGTCTCTTAAGTGGCAAACTTTTACGAGTGTCATTGGGATGACAATGCAATAGGCATCGAGTGCCCATTGCCTCTACCACTGCTCGCAAGTCACAAATGATTTTACTTCGAGTGAATTATTATATTTCAACTCTGAACATGTGAAAGGATATGGTAAAAATGTTACCCTTTTATCGAGTCTCGATTTCATCGTAAATCCTTTTAATTCTCCAATATATAAATCCGAATGTTTGTGAGTATGGGTCTAAGTTTGTTACTCTTTCATATAACAAAATAACATATATATATAATAGTTTATTTTTACTACTAAATAGCGTCACGTTGCGTATAAAAAATTGAATGTACCTATACATTGATACTACTAATCTTTATTCGATGACCGTATTAATGAGGAAATGTTGTTATTTGATTTTACTTAGTAGTTAGTAATGCGTAAAGATTTCTCCGAATAGATTTCCAAAATTGAATGATTTAGATAATATTAACTTATTCGATTGAATAACTTACACACTATCTTATATTCGTTTAGTTACATCATCCACCATAAACCTTTTTACAATATAAAAACAAAAGAATGTGTCGTAACAATAAGAGCAATCGTTGGACAAACCACAGACACCCTTGGCACGGATTGTTACTGGTGCTATGTTGTGACCTAAGAAACATTTATTGATATATTTCAATTTATAAGAAATCAGTAAGCAACAGTTTTAATTTATAGTAATCAACAATTCAAGATCAAGATCGTAGATTCTTGGGAATTGAAAGTAAATATGTATTTCTTCAGAAATAAACAAAAATCAATAACGAAATATTTGGGTACGGACTGTTGTTTAATAAGTTAATACAAACTATGTTTATCTTAAGTATATTATGTGTCTTCAAAACTTAGAAATTACTTAAAATATTAAAGCTATATCGAAGTCTAAAATAGTAAGATAGATTTGATTGGCTGAATTCTCATTAACTTTTTTATATAATAGTTTCACTATTTATTTTTTTAAATAAAGACTACATGCCTATTTTAAATAAGAAGTAGACATACTCATATTTCTTCTACCATCAGTCTGACATATTGTTATGCCACATTTAATCAAGGATTGTTCTTTGGACCTACTCGAACAAGAACGTGATAATTAACTAAAAATGCCTCTTCACATTTACAATAGAGATAAAGAATAAAACAAAAACGCTGAAAATTTATACTTCGTACTAAGATCATTTTTATTTCAGTCCTTTACCCTTTTATACTAAGTACACGTCTTAAAAACAACGTTCTCCAAACGACTCAGTACGTTCTACCGTTCAGAAACCGTCTATGTTATTATTTATTACCACTGATCCGCCCTCGCTTCGTTTCGCTGATAAAAAAATACATATTTAAAGTGTAGGCAGACCTCCCGGTTGCGTGGCAGCAGGAAAGTAACAGGGACCCCGCTGTGTGTAAGAAACATGTCCTTTTTAAGTTTAACGAATTGCTAAACATTGAAAACTATATCAAAATTAGCTTAGTATGTTTAAAATCAGTTTAGTTTTTGTAGAATTGACGTGATAAGTCAAAATTATCCATCATAAAATTATGCGTAAGTTACGTTACATTTTGCAATTCTTTGTATATTTTTTACGTAAAGAAATTGAAAGTAGGACAGAATCACTCTTGGCATGAAATCAGAGGTGAACTAAACACTCCCACATCTAATTTCAGTAACAAAAGCATTCAAATTATATTAGGAGGCGACAAATAGAGCGGATTACTGTTATCTCGTGATTAATAGTAGGGCCGTAACGGGACGATGCAAGTGTGTCGCCCGCCAATCACTGCACTCTGCTGTAAATTATGTTCTGTAGAAAGCACTGGCGCGTCCGTTGACATCGTAGGTACGTATGTTCTATAATGTTGCATTTCTGGTTAACCTTTTTTGTCGTTATTAAGATACTGGCAGGTTATATTTTTTGAATTTCAAAACTAGATTGAACAATTTTAAATTCGGAATATTGGAAAAATGTGGTTGTGTTACTTTTTTGGCTAAAATGCGATATTCGCTATTTGAACAATGTTATGGTGAGAGCAAAATGTGAAGTGTGAACCGCATATATTGTTCACAGAAAACGTGTGGTAATCCACACAATATTATATTATATTTTTTATTTTTTCATAACTCATTTATGACAGGTCTTAAGTAACTATATAACGCTTAAGTGACACAATTCAAAAAGACTTTTAACTCTAAATCAGAATCGAAAAAGCATTTCTGGTTCATTAATCTCATAGCGTCACAGACATAAATCTGAAATCTAGACGTCCTCAGGCACGGAGGCTACTTAACACCAGGCAAATTGCACGAAAGTGCACTCGCCGTGGTTTTAGCGCCATTCCTACTTGTAAATTATTTGTACTTTGGAAAAATATTTTCCCCTAGCAATGGATTATTATGTGGCAATACAGGTAAAGCTCGATAGGTAGGTCACACAGAACATGCGTTGTCACCTACGGAAGAGAAAACGTCACTGAATGTCGAATATGAAATATGATAAATGTTTCTCAGAGCTTCGGTACTGTTACATTGGTTTATAGTACTAGATGTGGCTTGGTAAATATACGTGTATGTATGTTATAGTTTTAATATTGTATAACTGACAATAAATTTTTATGAACGACTATGGAATATATAATAATAGTTTCAATTTAGACCTTATTAAGACATCGTTTTCTTCCTGATAAAAAATGCTCTGAAAACAAGACTTTCGATTTTCAAATATATTTATTTCTCATCCAGTATCATATTATCTCGGGTACACCAATCAGCCATACCCAATGCAGGTCTGACAGCGAGGTTAGAGCTTGCTGATTCCTTAATTGGCGTGACGTTTTGGTGTCACATTCCATGCTGCAGCTACTTACACTACCACCGTGTGGAAACAACTTGATATTGCTAAACTCGTAAAACTAACCTTTCCTACGATTACAAAAGAAAGTAGGTTTATGCTCTAATGTGTAAGTATTGTGTCACTCACGTCACTGGTGTTTATTTATAATCAGGACCCAAGTTGTTCTTTATTATGCTTTGGACTAATTTAATATTTTGTATGCATTTTAACAAGCTTTCGTTTACTAACTCATAAAAGGTACACTAGTTTATGAGTTATTTTAGATTCTCTTCCAGTATCATAAGATCAAGGGTACACCAATCAGCCATACCCAATGCAGGTCTGACAGCGAGGTTAGAGCTTGCTGATTCCTTAATTGGCGTGACGTTTTGGTGTCACATTCCATGCTGCAACTACTTACACTACCACCGTGTGGAAACAACTTTATATTGCTAAACTCGTAAAACTAACCTTTCCTACTATTGCGAAACAAAGTGTGTTTATGCTCTAATGTGTAAGTATTGTGTCACTCACGTCACTGGTGTTTATTTATAATCAGGATCCAAGTTGTTCTTTATTATGCTTTGGACTAATTTAATCTTTTGTATGCACTTTAACATTTCTACGCATTTTAACAAGCTTTCGTTTACTAAGTCATAAAAGGTACACTAGTTTATGAGTTATTTTAGATTCTCATCCAGTATCATAATATCTCGGGTACACCAATCAGCCATACCCAATGCAGGTCTGACAGCGAGGTTAGAGCTTGCTGATTCCTTAATTGGCGTGACGTTTTGGTGTCACATTCCATGCTGCAGCTACTTACACTACCACCGTGTGGAAACAACTTTATATTACTAAACTCGTAAAACTAACCTTTCCTACTATTACAAAAGAAAGTAGGTTTATGCTCTAATGTGTGAGTATTGTGAACAAATGATCACGTCCCTGGTGTTAATTTATAATCAGGACCCAAGTTGCTCTTTATTATGCTTGAAAGTATCTTAAATCTTTTCTACACATTTTAACAAGCTTTCCTTTACTAACTCATAAAAGATACACTAGTTTATGAGTTATTTTAGATTCTCATCCAGTATCATAATATCAAGGATACACCAATCAGCCATACCCAATGCAGGTCTGACAGCGAGGTTAGAGCTTGCTGATTCCTTAATTGGCGTGACGTTTTGGTGTCACATTCCATGCTGCAGCTACTTACACTACCACCGTGTGGAAACAACTTTATATTGCTAAACTCGTAAAACTAACCTTTCCTACTATTGCGAAACAAAGTGTGTTTATGCTTTAATGTGTAAGTACTGTGAACATACGATCACGTCCCTGGTGACAATTTATAATCCAGGCGCAAATTGTTCTTCATTATCCTTGAAAGTAACTTGATCTTTTGTACGGACTTTAACTAGCTTTCGTTTACTAAAGGAACACTAGTTTATGAATTATTTTAGATTCTCATCCAGTATCATAATATCAAGGGTATACCAATCAGCCATACCCAATGCAGGTCTGACAGCGAGGTTAGAGCTTGCTGATTCCTTAATTGGCGTGACGTTTTGGTGTCACATTCCATGCTGCAGATGCTACTTAAGACTACTTGGTGTGGAAACACCTTTACATTGCGAAACACGTAACGAAACTAACCTTACCTAATGGAGTTGGGAAATTTAAAACGGTGAAATAAGTGAAATACGAAAAATATATATAAGGAAATTTTACGTGTTTTTTTTAAACTCGTACCATGAACTTTTTTTAAATTCCTTATTAAAAGCTTTTAGTCAAAATTATAAACCGAAAGGTGATGCTTTTTCTGGCCATTCTCACTTATTGATCTAACACATTTTTTTTAAACGGACCAGTTGTTATTGAGATTAGCGCATTCAAACAAATAAACAAACTCTACAGCTGTATATTATTTATACAGATAGAATTCACTCCGCATATAGCACTGAAGAAAACAAAAAGACAAGAAATGATGATACTTTGTAGGAACTTCTTTAAACAATATTAAGATTTCTTAGCTGTTATATTATCAAAAGATAACGAGCATTGAGCATTATATTTCCTTATTCAATTTATCATCATAATCTTTTGCAATATACATACACTTAATGATAATTTTAATCATAAGGCAATAACGTGAGAAATATTATTGGAAATACACCAATTTGCATCTGATATATTACGAATTTTAGACCTAAACGAATGTAAAATGTGAAATGAAAGGAAGTTTTGTATACTAATCATTTATATGTTTTAATAATTCCTATTTTTTTAGTTATATAGAAAGTAAATGCATGGATCTTCTATTTATAATATTATGTAACTTCTGGGGATTTATAGTAACCTTTATGCTATTCTGAACCCTTATCTACATGTATACTAAGTTTCATCAAAATCAATTCAGTAGTTTTTGCGTGAGAGTAACAAAAATACATACATACACCCTCACGAAGGCATTTATAATATTAGTAAGGTTTGAGACTCAGGATCGTTTCTCACAAGATAATCTTTACTGTTAATGAACAGAGCTTTACACCAATTTGAACTGACATTTAGAACTATGCGTAAAACCATCAATTGTTGTTCTAGTCATAACCATAATCTAATATATTACTCAATCAGTGTGGCCTTATACATGTTATGGTTAAATCCTCAAATATACACATTGTCACGGTTATGAATCGACAAATGAATAAAACTATTATAACGACATTATTAAGCGTATCCAAACATTTACTCCGATTCTAAATCCTATGCTAAAGAGGGCATGAATAAATTACTTGGAAATCTATAAAAAAACGTGTTTCAAAACAAAATTATTTGGACGAGGGTATCTCATTCACACATTAGTGCCGCTACTCGCCGCGTCGGATGGTAATTATTAAAAAGTTACGTTCTGTTTCGTTTTTTACTCTTTGTCGTTCAGAAATTTCGGGTGTCGTGCGTTAAGTAGTATTTATGCGATATCCAGCAGGGCCGGTGCAAGGAACTCGAGTCTACGTGGTACCATTATTATAAATCATGGACGGCGTGCGTAGATTGAAGCAAAATAAAACTTATGATTTATTTATTATTATTATTATTTTAATGTAACATCCTTTTCCTCTTTTTACGTACGTTTAGAGCACCATTCACTAAACGGTCCATCTATTCTTTGTTAGTTGACTAATAAATTGATTTTCTTTATACTTAAACTAGCTGAAAACTTTATAAAGTAGCTTGCCGATTTACTTGTATTAAATTCAGAAACTATACATCAATGAAAGGTCGCGTTATATAATGCACCTAATAGCCTATCTGTGGAAAAATCAAAATCCGTTCGATAGTTGCATAATTGACACAAGTATCCAAACAATCTCATAATATTAGTAGAATATTGAAGTTATAAAAATATAGACCTCCATGCAAATAACACTTTCAGTAGCAAACGAAATCCGCCCATAAATCAGCAGCAACGTGTCAAATAGACTGGACGCTATATCACTTACATTATCTTACCTGCCTCTGCGATATTAAAACATTTTAACTCCTTACCTCCTCGCGGCTGACATAAATTTAGCCTGGACACTTCGGAGCGGATCGCCAAGGCTAATTCTGTTTTGATAAATGCTCCTTGCACATTGCCACTCTAGCACACATTTACCAACTTATTACAATACCCTTAATTATGATCAGACCAATTTTCAACCTTATCACAATTGTATAAAGTCATTAATCAGGGATCCAAAGTTTGTTATAGAGAAATTAAATTGGTGTGAATAATATGTAGATCCTAAAAGTATCTGGCTACCGAACGCTCGCGTTTCTCACGCGAGAGCCAACAATTAAATAAGCCTGCATGTTATATGATTAAAACAGTGATTGGTCAAGATTTGTGGACGATACTTCATTTGCGGAATGGCTCCCGGACGTTTTTTATGCATATTGATTGTTTTTGAGCTGTACTTTCATGTAAGCGCTTTGCGTTTTGGAACCTTATAAAACGGAGAGAGCCTTGGGATTTTTAAACGTTGTATATGTACTGTCGACTCTTTGTAGATAAAATAAACTGCCTAAGTAACAAATCTGAAACGTTCTTTACTTAAACAATATATTGGTAAAGTAAACCAAGATGAATAACACTACATATTTATACAATAACAGGACATTTGCATGTTTTGTATCTTCTGTAACCTTTTTCAATGTTACATTTTACAATGTCTGAAATATTTTACTGTTACCAATTCAATTAGAAATATAACAATAAATTTGTATGCTCATAAATAACAAAAGTATGATACTGATTCCATAATTTCCATTGGTAATCACGTAGTAATTATTACATGATATCAATAATTTATGTGATGTTTTCAACATTACAAAGCGATTATTCTTAATCTGTGCGACACCGAGGTGATTATTACGTAATCAATCACTCAATCGATATGTATCACAACATTTATCTAAAATCGAATGGAATAAATGTACCTTACATTTATCACAAAACGTACGACATCCCTTGTAACGTTTCTCGACATAATTTCATATAAATTACTTAAAATCAAAAGGGGAATTAGGATTACTAATGCGCGTTTTGCATGTTCACTTTAACCTTTACGTAAGTTATTATTTCTAATTTAACCCTGTTTGTAGTGGGCGGGGTACGTTTAACTATAATACGTCATCGGGGTATAATCGTTTGTTATTGGTATTGAATGACGTTTTTCGTACATTATGCGTATGACACAGTTCACACGCTTGTTTTGAGATGAAGACAGCTGACTGTATGAATGGAAGTACTGTTTTCTATTTGCTTGGAATGATTTACCCTTTTGTGTAAATGGTGCTATGTGACTTAATGATTGTTACATCAGTTTAAGAGGAAGAGTGGTCAAGGGAGATGTCATTAGATAAAAGGCGGCCCACTTTATAAAAGGTTAAAAAATACGCAAGAGTAGCAGGGAAATTTGACTGTTTTTTTAACGCGAGTACTTTCTAAAAAATGCTTTTTAAAGGATTTAAACGCGGTTTACCGATTTGAGATTCAAGATTCTGAATTCAAAGGTTGAGCATCTAAGTTAAATACAATTGAAAAAAATCTAAAATAAAGAGATCGAATAACATATAATTAGTACCTCAAACAGTGGCTTTTAACAAATATCGCTAGAAGCTAGCCAATTTAAACCCATGTTAAACAACGTCCATAATTGTCTATTATGATTTACAACATATCGTATTACATTTTCACCGCATCAATACAGTATCGTTTACTCGAAATTAATAGCACTCGTTTATAACTACTAATAACCCCCTTGGTTTGATTGACGTATGGTTTTAGGCAGCTAATGTAATTACATATGTTAACGGAATTTTAATAGATGCCTCAGTACGGAGGCGTCCACGGGTCACGAACAGCTACTTCGATATGACGTTCATATTGCATACATGTTCATTTGGGAGAATGATTATGCCCATGCCCAATATGCTTAATAACAAAAAGGCATAAGCGTATTTAAGTAGATATTTAAATTTTTCAAAGTACATATATGATATTAGAGACTTGATTGGCGTTAATATTGAAACTTTTCTACAGCACAACGCTGCATGCCTAACTTTATAAATAATTACTTTATATTACTTACATATTTTACATGGTAAATAATTACAAAAAAAACTAATACCAAAATCGTCTCCAATTGCTTTGAAACATTCTAGAATAAAACATAAATAATGTCTGTCGTACATAATACATATACATTTTAAATACCATTAATTAAGTCTTTCAGTATATTATAAGCAATATTTAATCCTTTTGTATCCACTTACACACCATTCAAACTATAATGCTTATATGCATTCATTCATACCTATGCATAATCGCAAAATCATTACGCTAATTTTATCTTCAATCGGCAACTTCAACCAAAAATTTATCATTCTATACAAAAACAAAAAAATCATCCCTATTTCAATGTAAATAGAGTGTAATTTTTAATGATTTATATTCGGATTGCAATTTGTTGCAACAAAGGTTTTTCAATCGTATACCTGGTGCAATACCTTCCTAGAAAACAGTAATAGCGAATGCTATAATCCTCTTCTGAATCTGCGATCTGCGAAGGTAAATTGATAATTTTTAACTGGAAATAGGGCTGCTACAAAATGCAATCTCATTATGTTTCTTACTTATTGTTACTATCACTGGATATAAGAAAAGAAATAGGTTGCAATAGTTTTTTAAAACATTGATATAACCGCATTTTATATTACTAGTGATTGCTCAATAAATAATCGATAAAAATATGCAATTAACACCAATTAATCTTTAACTGAACTTAACTGGACTTTTCATACTCCTCCGTCCACGTAAGTTATTACTTCACTTAATGATATTTAAAGATTATAGATATAAAAAGCTTTCATGCACACACTATATAGATGGTTATTGTATTAAATAAGAAACAGTGAGAATTTTTATTCAATAATTTATGTCATTCATATCGTTCTTAATTAAATGTGATTTAACAGCCCTACACACCTGGATCATTTATGAAGCGATTAACAGTTTCATTTCGGCGTCGCAAAGTCTGCCGAAAGCTGGATGCGCCGGAAAGGATTAACCACTTTTTGCAGATTACAACCTACCTGGGATCAATCATCTATGTGTTTGTTTATAAGCCGTTTTATTGCTTCCACGAAATATGTATGGCTATGTAAATATATTGATCATTTTCGTTATGTGCCACATACATTTTTAATTTTAATTTCGTCTAACAAAAAATAATATTCTTAAAATGTAAACTAAATTATATATACTATGTTTATTAAATGTGAAATACAATTAATCATAATATTAAAAACACAAAATGGTGTAAATTGCATTAAAAATATAATCAATTCTACAACCCTTCATTTTTAAGATAATTTTAAATATTAAAATCTTCCAAAACTTTAAACTCTTAAATAGACGAGGTCGGAGTAATAAAGAATAATTGAATAGGAATTAATATTATTTTATAGTAATGTTAAATCAATAGTCAATAAAACTCATTTTATCCTTCTTATAAAATTTACTGCCTTTATGTTGCTAGATAGTTTATGACCGCAATAAAATAATAAAATTACTCATTTTGCTATGAATGTGTCCATCTGAATAACTAGTAAAACATAAGGTTTTAAGGTTTTTATAAAATGCAGAATAGTTTTATCAGCATGACAATAAAATTAATTAGACATATTAATTGATTAGAC
Organism: Phoebis sennae; assembly: GCA_001586405.1. Classification (NCBI taxonomy): domain Eukaryota; kingdom Metazoa; phylum Arthropoda; class Insecta; order Lepidoptera; family Pieridae; genus Phoebis; species Phoebis sennae. Next base: position 569,480 of record LQNK01001975.1, read on the forward strand.
ACTAACATTTTACCTCGTATATCTTAAAATTTGTTCACGATACTATTTGTTATTCTAATTACTACTGTTAATAACAGGAATCTTTATCTCTATTATGTGAATAGTATCTTTAAAGTATGTAGTGTTTTTAATTTCGTTTCGCTTGATTTGACAAAGAATCTAGGTGCAGTATACAACCTTACATAATTGCCAATCTTGGTACTATCACCAATCACCAATCCCAATCAAATGGCTTTTGTCTTAATTTAATTCTTATATAATGCGAGAAATTGATGCACCTACTAACAAAATACCAAGAATGTATAGACTAATCGTTAACAAATTCCAGCATCCCTCGAATTCCTCGTCTCACCTTCTTGACAGGCCAAAAGGTACATACGACAAGATAGCGACCAATTACTGGCCTCGTGCAGTTGTTTATCGGACGAGCTTACTCATCTCGCGTACAATTCACACCATCATCTCGCAAGTGTCGGGATTGTTCCTTTTTTGGTGGTGCCTCAAAGCATGAGCGATGAAAATCCAAATCAGTTCCGTGGTTTAGGTGTGAAGAAGAGAAAGACATAGACAGAATTACTTTCACATTTATAACATAAGTTAGGATTAGTATGGATAAGTATAGTAAGGAAGTAAGGATAAGGATTTTCCTAATTCTATCTTTGCAATTAGTTAAATGAAAAGTTATTCTGTAAAACGAATTGTACAGAACAAAATAGGATATACGCCAAAAATTGCTAATAACCATTAAAAAGTTCAATCTTTTCCCAATCAAACGATGCATAAACTTGTAATTTGCCACGCTGTAACTCATCAATTGTACCACCAGCACCTCATGGTTTTGTTGGCGATCGAGCGATGTCGAACGTCGGCTGGCTTCAAAGGGGTTTGCTCTGCGCCTGCGCCGGTGACTCGGCATTTTACTCTTGCCGTAAACTTTTCCTCAACGCCTATAAAATACTTGTAATTTCGAAATGAAATATTAAAGTTTGATACCATTAATCATTAGGGAAGAGTTAATTTGTATCACTTCAAATTTAACACGTAATATTTGCTGCTTATGGAAGGTTTGGATGTCTTTTGATGGAGTAGGTTTTCGTAGCTTTCTCGACGATACCATATGATACATTGTGGAATTCTAGGCAAACATTTTAAAACATGTTATAGATAGATAGATGTAAATTCTTTATTTGACAGTAATTACAGTACTTTATAAATTTTATCGAATTACGAATTTCACGAAGAAAAAAACGACGATGATATTTTGGACATTTACGTGCCTTTATTCAGCATGCAAAGTAAGTAGGATTATATTATTTTTTATAAATGTCAAGTCACTACATATTAAGCTAAAAAAAATTATCAAAATAAAATACCAACACAAAAAAGCCGACGACATCTTCAATTACATTTACTTAAGTCCCATTCGTCTACCTGATTTCAATTACATCCGTTCGGAAATCCTAACAAAATAATCGAGGACTTCCTACCGTTACACCCAAACATACTCAATTTCGTCTGATAAAAAAGCAACCACTCATTATTATAATCTGTGCAACGGAATGGGTTAAACTTGAGCGGGAGTTTCCGCTTCTTTGTCCTGGCTCTGAGATTAGACTTATCCTGATAGTATGAGATACAGATCAACCTTTTTCTGTATTTAACAGCATTGTTTGGAGTTTTGTCCAAGTGTTTCTAAGTACGAGACAAAAGATTGTAATGATTATAAGTAATCCAGATTAGTTGGATATTTAGGGTTAATGAAATGTTATATGTGCACTTGAAACCTAAAACTAGTGTTTTTAAACATGGCGTATCATTATATTATGTGACATATCTTGGCAGAATATTATAGGCCTATATAAAACGCAAACTTTGTTATCTAGCAGGAAGTGTAGCTTTGTTTGATTTTAACAAAAATTAATAGCTCTCAAAATAATTTTTAATAACGTAAATGATTTATATTTACATTTATTGGACTATTATTTTTAAAAACAGTTAACCGTTTTTAAATTTCGAAATCCGTCCGCCATTTTGCGTGAAACGTCAAAGTCCCACGTGCAGCTGGTGTAGTCTTTCAGCAGTAACCTAACCCCGCCTTTCGGTCTCACGGTTCGGCAAAAAACGGTAACTCTACACCGGCGGGGGTGTGCGATCCGTCAGATTTTGGAGGGGATCTGAAGTCTACATACGATTTGTTTGTTTTATATAGCGGGGTATTTTTAAACGGGATATGTGTTTTAAACTGTCATGCCCTTTTCTAGGTTACGATTCATAAGTATGTATATAAAAACAGCGATCTTTTAACTATTTTATAACAATCAGTACGTTTTAATAATTTTAAAATATACTTTGTGAAAATCGTATTAAAATAAAACATACCTTTTATAATTAAATGGCAATAGGTTTATTTTTAGCAGTAGCAGTTATGCTTAGAATTCATGTATCCATTTTCGTTTTTTTGCCATTGTATTAAAATATGGTCTTTAGAATCTTTATGCCATTTTAGTCATTCAATTTTAATAAACAAAACCATAACGTAAACAGAGAATGTGTCACAATTGATCATAAAAGATCTTTTCACAATTCATGATTAAAACAGTGTGATTCACAAAATTCCACCAAATAAAAACAAGACATTGTGCCATAATTCGGGCAATCCCAAACAGTGGCGGTACAATCACGTGCCCAATTGTTATGAATGTTTACCACATAATTACGTTAATCGGCGCACAAAAGACACAACAGACAATGTTCGCGACTATTGATATTACAATATCACGCTTTTAAAACCTATCCAGCCTAACGTGACCTCCGCGGTTACACTCCTGCAAACAAAAATGGTCCAGGGAAGGGTAAACGAACTGAACATCAAAGGTCTTAATAAAAAGGTTGTATAATAAAAAGCTATCGCGTGAATTGTACACTTGTAAAGTTTCTTTGTTACACGGCGCCTGGTATTGTAAGCTGACAATACAACTTGTAAGGAATGTTTTTTAGAAATACTCCATTCACGAAACTGTTAGATGCGTTTTGTGGCGAATTTGATAATGTAACCTGTTGCTTTTCAATGAAAGTGAATTCATTGAAATCAATGACAATGTTGCATTATTGGCTCGGAGATGTATCTAGTTCCGCCTTTGCCGGTTTTTCAATTTTCATGTTCAAATTCAATGTTTACCCTAACATTTTATTTTTTGACTATTCAAATCGTCTTTTTTAGAATCACTATTTAATGTTTACAAATTCTTTCATGTCCTTATAAGCCTATAATAGCTTTAATCTGTATATAATTGAAGAACATTCTAAAAATATTTGTTTTTTTCAGGTTTGTAAAGTAACACCCGGAAGAGTTTTAAAAATAATCTCGATATGAAAAAAAAATAAGATAAAGTTACATGTTAACAATTACATTATCTCATTATGTAAATGCAAATATAATAATTGAATTCATTTGTAATTCAATCAGTTTGTGAATAACATTACGACTTTTATTGCTTCACTTGATGAATTTGCAATTTCATAAATTTATCCTAAACATTCTAATTTATAAATAATATGTTTAGTTAGTAGTAAATTAATAGCATTTATAAGTTAGTAATAATTATAAGCATTTATTTAAATTAATAAAATTTAAAAAACATTAAAATAATAATATACATAATATATGATTTTGTTTGATTTTTGATCACACCGCAACTACTTAACACGATTGCTAGAATCTAGTAATTCATAAAACATAACTAAGTTTTCACAACGAACTACGTATTAAATTAATCTTCTGTCTTTTCCGTAATCAAAAATGAATCCACATCCATAAAACTACGCATTAAACAAACATCTAACCTAAATAAAATCTCACCTATATGGCTATGTACTGCATGCATGTGTGCGTGTTCACGCATGCGCGGTGAGGAAGCTGCGCGTGAGATCCGAGGCGCGCAGCTGCGGCGGCCAGGTGTTCGATTCCCCCTCTCAATGGGGGTACATTCGTGCACAAAATGGACAGTGATTTAAATCAAAGTCAGTTATAATTTCATTATTTGAATAAAAAAAATTGTACTTTGTTTATATGTTTGTTGTTAAACAAGAAACAGTGGTTAACGTGTAAATGAAGAAAACGAATAAGATTGTAAACTTATAGTTCTGTCAAATGCCTATTTGTTTTGCACGTTTATAGTCGTGCATTATAGTTTTGTTTATACTCTTGTGCATGGTAAACCTACTATGCAATTAAACGCAATATAAAAAGCCCTTCCCGTCGCATATCTATTAAGTATATTTGCTACTACACTATTATCTTATTTTCAGCTCTCATTGTTTAAATATTTTAAAAGACTCTATATTACATTGAAAAAAATGAGGTATAGATAAAACAAAATCGACTTTCATAACATCAAGCAAAAGCAAAAAGTAATCTGATTTACTTTGGATAATAGGTATACATATAAAAATTTATTACACGCATTAAATTATCCATTTCGTTCCCGACAGTACCATACAACCCCAACTAAATCCGTGAATGCTTGCGCAAACCCGCTTCCATGACATAAACAGTCCGTCAAGTATTGCACCGTTGGGCCAAAATATACCTTAAAAATTACTCCACATGAGACCCTCGTAATTATCCTACATGTTTAAATCTGATTCTAGTATTATTATTACTTGATGTGGTATTCAAATTGATGGAAATTATTTCGATAGTGTTGTTGTATCAGTAATCAGTATGCGTGTATAATTCTTTCTATCACCGATGGGGACTTATTTGATCTTATATCAGGTTCTAAATTACATTACAAATATCTTTAAAAAATGTATATAAATAAAAATTTATCGTCGCAATGTACATGTAACTTTAGAACGATAAACGAAATTGACAAATTTATTTTTGGGTATATCCAAGACAAGGTTTGTATATATAAATAAAAAAATAAATAGGTATTAAATTCTGACTTCATACGAATTAAAATAGGTCTAAATATTGATGTCCCTTGGGTAGCAGCCAACGTCTAGATGGAAAAATAAAGTAAGATTCTGTATATGATAATATTAGCGATTAACTAATGACACTAAAGGCAATTTGCTTGCATAATATTGCAATTTGGGAAGCACATAGGCGATGTCACAGATTAGAGAATAAAAGGCAGATGGAGAGGATTATCAACGTTGCATTCCGTGCAAGTTCTAGGACTTCAGAAAATAATTGGAAGATGACGCAAGCTATTTATATCTTAAAGTATAACTAAGCCTTGTAATTTGTTTTTATTGCAAAAAATATATAGTATTGATTTTCAGAAAAATTGCAGTAAATTCAAAATATGATGTCACTTTATAGTTTTTACTTATTCAATCATAACTTCGGGTCAAGAAACCTGAGTTAGTTTCCCCTATTTATATTCAGATTCCTGTGTCTCATTTTAAAACTAGTCATTGTCAAAACTATTAATAGAAATTAACATGAATAAAATTAATAGCAGTATTATTCTAATCATTTCAAAAACATATAAAGAACGTTTAAAAATTTAATTCAACTTGATTTTTGTTAGTTTCTTAATGATCTATTTACGCATGTTCTTTTCAAAAATGCTGAATTTGCCTTACATTAACACAACACATAAAAAGATTTTTTTCTATTCCGACGAATCCTTAGAATTGCCGTTTAATTACTTTTTTAAATTAACACATTCTACGTTTCAAATGGCGATACTCAATTGAAGACAAATTATTCGCGTTATTTTTATTAGAATATAAAGACTTAGCTGGATCTTTCACGAATTATAAATTCATAAGTTGATTCATAAAATTTTAATTCATACTTCATAAAGAGCTGTAATTCTATATCATTTAAAAGTTTTCAGCTAGTCGGATAATGTATGCAAAGAAATTAAAAAACGATAAGATTAAATGAGCTTTTAATTTGACATAATATTTAACATAATTTAAATAACTTGAGAGTTATCATCCATAGGTAATTATCATTGAAAATTAATATTATATAGGTATTAATTCAATGTCGAAAACTTATCAAAATACGAGAGGTTTTTTTAAAACTTCTATAGATATTAAATTACAAATCGCTTTTTAAATACGCTACTAGGTAAATACTTTAAATTAATTAAGTTACGCCGAATATAAAAATTAAAAACATTGTTTTGTGTTATGATTTCCCAAACTGCTATATTATTCAAGAAAAGAAAACATTTGTGAATTACTAATACATATTATTAAAGTGACATTTAAAATTTTAATTTCATTTAGCATATAGGCTTGGACTGCCACGCAAATGATGGAGTAGAAAGAAGCAATTTTTGGTCATATTTAATTATTGGCAGAAATTCGGAGCAAAAATAATATTTTGTACAGCAAAGAGACTTTAATCCTGGGATTTTTTTAAACTTTACATTTTGGTGATCAAATGTTCCATACGTAAGGCCACATGTACCGTAGTTAAAACATTAACCGTTCATATGATTCAATTGTAAATCTGAAAATAATTCCCTTACACATTAAAGTCTTAATATTGTAATTGCAAAAGTGTGGCGACGTTTTGTCTAATTCCCTGAGCGATTAGGAGCGTGCGAGTCCGGCCACACATCTTTCTTTTGGACTTATGTGCCGTTTATATGAAACGACTACGACACGATATTTTATATGCTCTACTTTGTTGAACGGATGATTGGAAGTTACATAAAATATTTAATTATGGATGTTTAGGTGTGGCGGATATTTGTACGATACAATATGCCACACTAAATTGTCTTTCAAATGAATGAAAAATTTCGTGATACAATTTTGTTTTAATTTAAATGAAAATACATGAAATGAAGGACGACATACATTCATCATTCAAATAAAAAAAACAACTACGGACCCTAACAATAAAATATTACCTCATAATTGACGGTATACGTTGTAACACTTGTAACTCAGAGATTAGTACAAAAAAGCTTATCTTTATTTTTTTATGTACCTATTTTATATATTTATCTACGCGAATCGTAGGGTGGGATTGCATCAAACAACCAAACCATTATTAGACTTGCTTATATTTTTAAACAAAGAGGAAATTCCTATCGAACTTAATAAAACATTATTAGAATATGTGGAAGATTATATTTATTTGGGCCATATTATATCTTTTAAATCATGCACAACGAAAGAAATTAACAGGCGCATCAAAAGCACATGGAACAAATACTGGTCAATGAAGGATGTGTTCAAAGGATCCTTGCCCATCCCTTTAAAAACAAAAGCCATGAACACTTGTCTAATCCCATGCTTATCTTATGCTTGCCAAACTTGGCCTCTTACAAAAAACACTCTTGAAAGACTACAGACCTGTCAGAGAGGGATGGAGCGCAGTTTTTTAAAATTAAAGCTAAGAGATCACATAAAAAACATTACCATCCGAAACAAAACAAAAGCAAGAGATATAGCCTGTCATGTACTGAAAGCTAAATGGAGATTCGCAGGTCACCTGCAAAGAATACAGGATAATAGGTGGTCACACGTTGTCACTAACTGGCACCCTTATAACAAAACTAGAAGAAGAGGAAGACCTACGAAACGTTGGAGCGACGACATTGCAAAGGTGGCAGGCAAAAGCTGGTCTAGGCTGGCTCGAAATAGACCAGAATGGAAACATTTGGAGGAGGCTTTCACCGCTTCATGCGGTCCTCACACTTAACCTAATATATATTAACAAATAACAAACTAACAATAGCAATAGAAAAATCATGTAATTACTAACAAAACTAATACTAAATTATATTAAGAAACTTTCTGTAAGTGTGAAGGAAATCAATAAAGCTTATTTTATTTTATTTATTTTTTATTTATATTTTCAACATCTTTATAATTAGTAGCGTCTAAGGAGACCTATCTTCTTTTTACATGGCCATTTGGTACGCCTACACTCCTTAGGAACAAAATGAAATTTCCTATGCCAAATCACCGATAACTATTTTGTTTAAGGTGAGTATTGCCTTAATCTTTTTATGGGATCTAGATTTGAGCCTATCGTTATCTGCTTTGTACCAAAGCTCTACTAAAAATCGTAACCTAAATCTTTCTATGGACCTAGATTAGACCCATTATAGTCTACTTTGTACCCAAGCTCTTAAAATCGTAACCTCTAAAGCATCGTAGGTGTATCGTACTTGTAAATTGTTATCTACATTGTACCCAAGCTCTTAAAATCGTAACCTCTAAAGCATCGTACGTGTATCGCACTTAAAAATTGTAATCTACATTGTACCCAAGCTCAACTAAAAATCGTAACTTCTAAAGCATCGTACGTGTATCGTACTTGTAAATTGTTATCTACATTGTACCCAAGCTCTTAAAATCGTAACCTCTAAAGGATCGTACGCGTATCGCACGGTACTGCAGCGCGGGCGCACGGCGATTTGTCGCATTTCACGCGGTCACGGCGCCGGGTCACGCCCGCTAATGTCACGAGGCGCTTTCCAAACTCACGACATACTCTTCCGATTGTTCCCGTGTCGTCGACGGTTATTTATCTGAAACGAGAGCATTCAGATTTTGCGCGAAAGTAATTAAACGGTTTGCATTTATTTTCGTGTACACATTTTGTTTAGGAAAAATATGAGATACTTCAATATGAAACACGGGTAATAGTTACTCAGACCACAAATTATAAAGTAAAATGTTGCAGCCATTATAAATTAATTGGCTCTTAAAACACACAATAAAATAAAGTATACAAGAAAGGGGTATTATATATTTATTCAGCAATAAAATAATATTAGTATCGGACCGACATTGCCCATAAAAGTATAAAGTAAAAGCATGGCGTGAACAGCTTAAGCCAGCGAAATAAACTATTTTGATTATTAATTTTTGTACGTATTTATTATTTTATCTTAAAAAAAAATGCTTTAATAAGTCGTCTATATAGAAGGATAATAGATTTGAGCTCTCTGCATGTCTTCGTTAGCTTTAATTTCTGTGTGAAGATGTTATATTATATTTTTCAGATATAATATATTATTGATGAGACTTTAACGTATAACTTTTTACACTCACTTTTATATAATTCTTTCTACATTGTGTAATATTCATCTTCCTTGTAATGTAACTGTTAACAGTACTTTTTTAATATTTTTTAAGTAATGAATTTTTTTTTAAATTATTAAAAATATTTTTTTAAATGTATAATTAGGATATGTTTTTACAATTTGTACCTATAAGCTATTGTAAATCTTAAATAATTTTGTGACCTATTTCAATTCATTAATTTTTTTATGAAACTAAATAAAACAGGTCAACATACATGATGATTTAACATGTCGTAACGCGACCAACCTATCGTTTCCAGGGCGAGCGCACCCGTGCTTCCGCTTCCGGCGGCGCGGGCGCAGCATCCGCGACCAGCAGACCGACGCGATCTACTGTATGTATTATTACTTTTATTAACATTTGGTAATTTGATGTAGGCTTCATAGATCAACGTCAACGTAGACAAAAAAGTCTAACGCGGTAATGATTAGGTATGTCGCTTTAATGACCGTGAACCTACTAGTAAGGCATAGATGTCTCTAAAGTCTAAACATAATTTGATGAGATATTCGCATGTTAAAGAAATTGAATTTCTCAACCAACATTAGCTTAATCGTAATTTATTTTTGAATATTTTTTTGTCATTATCTAACTTGATTTGTCCAGTCTCGAATTCATTAAAACAACAAACAGGTTAGAGGAAACTGTAGGTAAGCCGCTCATAGCATAGTTTGAGTGAAGAGTTACAAACTGCTCACAGCTTTGGAATCGTTTCATATCAAGCATAAGTATGCAACTCAAGCATTCAAAACAATTGCTTGGGGATGTGTGGCCAACCACATGAAAAAAATAGGATCGAGGGTCTTGGAGTGTTTACCATTCAAAATAATATATAAACTTATGGAATTTATATGCGATAAGCCTCACTAGAGACCGAATGAACATTTAGTAATTTATTAACAGCCGTTTTCAATAATGTATCAAAGATTATGGATGGATTGTAATCTCAGATTAAATGACATTTGATTGTCAAAAGTCACAAAAACCTATCCGTCGATAGCATATTGAAATCAAAGTAAGAGCAAATAGATAGATTTGCCTGACTTTAGTAAGCGAAACAAGGGATAGATAGAATATTGAAAACGGCCGTAAGTAAGTACAATAAACAGATAACAATTTCCTTAGAAATCATGCACAATTTTCTACATATCTAATCTTTAGAACAAAAGCAGATCCCCATATAAAATTCGCATGCATCAAACGTCGGATGGCTAGCCATTAGGCCGTCCGTCCGTTTCCGACTCGCGACATCGCGTCAGACACACAATGTGCTGACGTCACCCTCTTAAATGTGATGTTTATATACCATCACACCCATGTGCGTCAGATAAGTTATAAACCATGAGGAAGTAAGAAATATTCAGAATGTCTGAGTGAGCTTGCCAAGCCAAGCCAATAAGTAGTGTGAAGACAACTTTAATTAAAAAAAGGAAAGTTTGCTACAACTATTGTATTAAATTGTTCCTAACTAAGGTCTTAAGTTATAATCTTCTTTATTTTTGGGACCGTGTTTAGTCCATAATGTAAGTTACGATGTCTTTGTAAGGCCTTCGAGTAAAAATTTGATGATCTACATATACGTTTACGACTCAATTCCATCTTAGGCCAATTCGCAATACATTTTTTGATTGGTTCTTCATCTATTTCATTTAATTAGATTTAATTGAGAGTGCGACACTTGTGTCGAATACTTTCAGGTAAGCCTTCATGAATGAATAAATATCCTTTATTATACACACACCAAAGAAAAGTACAGATGAATACATTACAACGTAAAGTATTCAAAACCATATCTTTAAGGCAACCTAAACAGAGAAGTTAACAATGAGAATATTGTAGGTTGTGTTGAGCTCAGGGAGAAAAACCAGACAAATCTAAGATTGTTTTTTAAGACAACTTAAGGGCCTGTGAATTGCCAGCTATGTGATCACCAGCTCACTTCTCTAGTTATAACCATTTAACGCAAAAGCACTGCTCAAATCTCAAACTACAGGCCGGTCTGCACTAACCACAGGCATATCACAGCTAACGTTTCCGTAACCTATGAGGAGCAGAACAGGTTCGGTAAGAGGATAGTGGATAGCTCACATAGCCGGCACGCGCCCGCATCCTGCGCGAGATGAGACGCGCCTTCCGCCGTGGTTGCACGCGCGGCTGAGCGCGACGGGGAGACCAGGATATTTGGATTCCTAGCCAATTTAGTATATTAAAAAAAATACTCAGATAAAGTGTGAACTTCGAATCCTTTTTGACCCCGAAGCTAAAGAGCCAACACAAAACTTGGACCTGTTCATTTAAGCAACAGCATTATAAGCAACCTTAAGAGCAGTCTTTTAAGACCATAGCTCAATAAAATAGTAATTTAAAAACGCAGACAAACTGTGAACTTCGAATCCTCTTTGACCCGTGGACAAAAAGCCAAAACAATCTTGGACCCGTTCATAGATGCAACAGTATTATTCACAACCAGGGATCAGTCTTTAAACACCATATTGTCAGCCTCAATAAAAAATCAATAATAACATGTTTTATAAATGAAATCAACATTTCAGGAAATTTTAATTTTTAATTTGTTAATAGTACCCAACTTAAGAATAAGACAATGTTAGTTTACCAAATGTACATTAAGAATTTAAAATTATTGAAGGTTTTGTTTGAAACAAAATGTTCTTAAAATTGTAGCATCTTACCTCAACTTCCCCAATCGGTGTAATATTACTAGCAATAAGCGCCGGACATCGCGCTCGCCGTGCAATCACTAGAACAAGTGTTTGTTAATTATCCAACCATGAGGTCGATAATAATTAAAAAAAAATAAATAAAGAATTAATTGTACTTTTAATAAAATGTCACGTAGCCGAAAAATTTATATTGAATATGCTTTGAATCAAATATAAACTATAACAAAACAGCCACCAAATTATAAAATTATCTCAAACTAGCTGATCCGCGCGGCTTTAGTCCTATAGCATAGTGTTATGTATATAGCTCATAATATATATAAGATATAGCCTTTGTTACTCGTGGTTAAGGTAGCTTTCAAAAGGTTAAAGAATTTTTAAAATCGGTCCAGTACTTTTTGAGTCCGTTCATTACAAACAAAGTTTTCCTCTTTGAATTATTAGTGTAGATATATCCTTATAAATCAAACAACACTAACCTGCAATAGACCTTCATATATTTCAAATTCTAGTTTAATTCAAGAGCTTACCATCGTATTATGACAAAATTGTATGATCTTAGTCTATTCCTCAGACGCGTTGAAATCTTTTAAAAGTATCCCACTTTTAACTATGTCATCGATACGGTCATTTGCATATCAAAGTATTTGCTCAAGTAAAATATTTTATGTAAATATAACTATTATCCACTTTATCTATTCACTATGCATTAAATCGTATGAACATCAATACAATGGCGATTAATGTTGTAGAATCTACAGTCAATTCATCCTATAATACGGTTGTCAATAGATTCTCAAAGTTATTGAAAATATGTAAATTCTTTGGCACGCGCTTTAAACTCGGTGGAATTTTCGGTAGGGCGATAAGGCGTTATACAATCGATTGGTTTGAAAATGAATAGTAATAATATGCTAGATGGATGTAGAGACAAGTTTTCTTTTAAAGTATTAAATTTATCAAGAACTGGACTGGTGAAGGTAGACCTATACGAGTATATAGGGTCATTTGTAAATATTTGAGTTTTGACTTCATTATATTATTATAGTTAATTTTTCTCCTCTTTTAGATTGTGCCTTCTATTTCTTATTCTAACTCTCTGGACGTTATCAATTTCTAAGCCTAACATATCCCAAATCCCTGATTTAATAGATTATTTCATTTTTAACAGAAAATTATACCGAATAAGTTGAAGAAATGATAATTTCTTCCTGTTATATTCGTTTATATTTACGCTCCCTAAACTTTTATCTTAACAAATACCCAATAAAATTAGATGAAATAAAACTGTATCACAAAACGACCTTTCGTCTATTATAACCTTAACTTACGCCATCTGATAACATTGCGAACAATACATATTTGAATAATTATCAAAACATCTTAACAAAGAACAGGTGTAGCAAAAAACGAGTTCATTGACACCGTCTATACAAATTACAAACGTGTCATTTATATTGTATTGATGAATTTTAAAAGCATAAGTATTGTAGTCTTTTATAAAGTTTAATTGTAAGGCAATTAATGGCATTGGGTCAACGGGTTGAAAAAAACTAAACAATGTTTGTTTGTTGCGATCGTAGCGATTGATTGTTGTATTTAGAATTTTTTGCTTGTGGTTTGTTCTTCGACGGGATATTTCAAATATTATAAATGTTATAAAATAATTAAATAGTAATTATTAGAAAAGAAACAAATATTAAAATCATGCGTTTATGAAAAAAATAGTTAAAATATGATAGGTACATAGGTACATGTGTTTAATTGTAATTTGTAAGGCCAATATTAAAGGGTTGAAAAAACAAAACAATATTTGTGATTAATATGATTTTATTACTTTAGCCCACGGTTTAAAAAATGCTAATCCTTATAATTAATAGTTGAAGAAAAATTTTAAAATACGTAATCATAAATACAAAAATAACGTATTGTATTGATTTAAATGTAATACAATTAATATATTTGACCAAGGGGCAGAAGTTTATTTGTTTGTTCGTTCCTTATTGTCGTGTTTCGTTAATCGTTATATTAAATCAAAATTTTTGCTTGCAGATTGTGAGACGTTTTAAAAAATGTAAAATGCCATTAAAAACGAGGTGAAATTCCTTAGAT